>CAJHNH020008545.1:0-35000 GCA_905116865.2 Candidula unifasciata
TGAGATGTGGTTCTTGAGAAGAATGTTGCGAATACCTTGGACTGATAGAATAACTGACAATGATTGGCTGAAAATGGATACTGAAAGTGGAACATTATATACAACAATGAGAAGGAGATAAACAAAGTTTTTGGTCATGTGATGAGAAAAGGAGCACCGGAAAATATCGTGACGACCGGAAAGATCACTGGTAGAACATGCAGAGACAGGCCAGTAGAAACCATGTAGGATGGCTTAAGACAGTGGCATAGAAGAAAATCATCAGTGGAATTGATCCAGAACCTAAAAGACCGATAAATCTGTGGAAATGTATGAAAGCTTTCACCAGCCGGCAAGGCACTTGATGATGACGATTTTAGCTCAAAAGCTCTTTTTTATTTTTCACTCGAGGTTGAATAAAAGTCCATGACTCACATACATAAGTGGCCAAGAGAAAGGCGAGAGAACTCAACATTTTTACTTTAACTCACACTTTATAAAATAGAACGGTCTGAGGAGAATGTCGCTGCAAGGAGTTGCCAGGGGATCTGGACAATGCACAGCACTCAAGGGAAAGGCGAGACGGATATACAATAAGACTTTCTTTGGTGCCATCGGAATTTGAACTCTGCTGCTGAAGATGGGGACGGGGCGCATATGGGAGTGTCCCGAGTGCTACGATGTCAATTCTGAATTCAACATTCAACATTTATATAATAGAGATTCATAAAGATAATCTTACCTATCATAATCAAGGATAGTGTTGAGTCTGTGTGCGATGGTAAGCACCGTGCTGTCCTTGAACTCTGTTCTAATTGTCTTCTGAATGAGCTCATCGGTCTCAAAGTCAACAGCGGCCGTGGCTTCGTCCAGAACTAGGATTTTAGTTTTGCGCAGTAAGGTTCGGGCCAGACAAACTAGCTGACGCTGCCCAACACTGTTTGTAAAACAATTGTATATCAACGGTGTTAATGATTCACTGAAATATTATCATCACATCTTCTTCTTTTTCTTCTTTTCTTTGCATCTGAAATGCCTTGCGGCGTCAGGACAAAAAGAGATCTCTAGAACGAGCTCTTCTGTTAGCTCCGTATAAAGTATTTATAAATGTCTATGATATTTCTAAGGTCCATATCATCATCATCATCATCCTCACCATCATCATCATCATCAATTTCCACTGCTGCCGTTTAGCGACGTGGAGAGGAAACAGATTGCGATCCATTGCTTGATGGGCAGAATAGCTATTGTTATTCCACGTCAACGTAGAAGCTCTTTAATGATCTCAATCCATTTTCTCCTAGGGCAGCCTCTTGTTTTCACTTCAGATCTTTTCACGTGCAGCGCCTGCGTTGATAGCTGTTATCATCAGACATCAAACCAAAAACACAAGCTAAATGCATTAAACAACAAATGCTTCAGGGAAAAAACAATGAATATAAAATAGAATGAATTCACGATGAGTGAAGAAATAATATTAATATCTGTGCAACTATTAACTCGCTGAGTCGCAAGGAGCGCATCATACATTCATAGGTTCCTACCTAAAAGTCCAAATGAAGGCATGATGCGCCGATTTTATAACTCCCTTTACTACCCCCGGGCCTGTGATGCTAAACCCCCTGGGACTCAAAGAGTTAATATCAATAGTTATAAGAAAGAGAAGATTGCGCTACATTGGATACATTCTAAGAAAAGACGAATAGAGAATCAACATACAGGCAATGCAATGAGAAACAGGAACTGGGGAAACGGGAGATCTGAAGTTTGAACAACAGATCAACATCATGGCACACTTGTGGTAAACCATAAGTGCTCCGTTCTTCTTCTAACTCAAGTAGTCTGAGTCCGAAGAAGCTCAGCACAGTGCACAGGTTCTGTAGCACCGGCGAGGATCTTGAAATACTTTGGGTAGATTTTTAACTCCAAATTTTGTCCGGGCAGCGCCGTGAAAAAATCCCAGCTCTTACCGGGTATTGAATCTGGAACCTCTAGCACTCGAGGCGGACACCATGTCTCGAGACCACTGAGCCCCCTCGGGGGTTCGGGAACGTCTAAGAGAAACCCAAAGGCGAACCTAGATGATAGAAGCTGAAAGGGCTAGGTTGGGTTCCATTCTTCGTATTGAATGTATCGTAAAGTATATAACCCAATGGGTGTGGGGGTGTGGGAATAAACTGCGAACCCTATGTGACAAACAATAGTACAGAAGGTCAATCAATGAATAAACGAATGATTAAATGAATGAATGAATGAAACAATATGAGAAAGCCATGTTAGCAGAGTGGCCAGAATCTGGACTTCCAGCCCCCAAGGTCTTAGTTCGAAACCATAATGGGCTAATTTTTTGAAAGAATAAAACTAGGCTCCAATATTGACCCAATCTAAAATTGTGTACGAGGAAATGTCTTCGAAAGTAAACGCGGCTGGCATAATCTTATACGCACTGTGTATCGTGTCATTATACTGGCGTCGCCATTGATAAACACACTGCACTACTGTTTAAACAATTTAGACAGGTCTCCGTGAAAACGAGGTCATTTCCTATTGGTGTTGTTCGTTTCAGATTGTATGCGATTCAGAGATTCCAGAGGTTTGACGCTGGAGATGTAGAGATGTGTGCTTTTTGTGATGCTTTCGGCATGTTACCAGCAGCTTCGCTGGAAGAGACCGAGTCTTGTATGATGAAAGCCGGAGGAATAGTGTCTTACGTTCATCATTAAACACACTTCAATAAAAATATTTAAATGACATATGAAGCAGGCGAAGTGAGAGTTCACTAAGACTATCATCATCATCATCGTGTTCACCATTATTATTACTGTCGTCTTCATCGTCATCGTCATCACCTATCAAATCTATGGGTCTATAAACCCCCCCCCCCCTCCCCACCTCCCTTTTTCCAAGGGGCTCCGAAACCTAGAATGAGGTAACTGTAAATGATATCACGTACCCCTAAACTTCCTTAAACTCACGTTATAGACTCCCTTCCTCCCCACGAAGGGGACAGCGGGCCATTAAAAGGGAAAGACTGGCTCACTTTGTTTGAAAGTAGACTATGAGAAAAATCAAAAGGAAACCAGCCTACCTCAGATTGCTGCCTCCTTCCCCGCATTGATAGGCCAAGCCCATGGAGAGGCCGGACACAAAGTCCTTCAAGTAGGCGTGTTCCAGTGCATCCCAGATTTCCTCATCATTGTGGCTGTCAAAGGGATCAAGATTCATTCGAAGAGTTCCGGAGAAAATGACTGGCTCCTGTAGAGAAGACGTTTTATTTCTGTATAAAGCAAGCTACAGTTAATAATTTCATACAAAGGTTGTAGCTAATCTATCATATACAAGTAGTCGTCTTCATCTTCTTCACTTCTTCTTTTACGCTTCAGGTTATGTTCTGTTACGTTATTTATCACAATCAACGACATTGCACATTGGGTGTCCCCATGCCTGCTCAGTCCTCCGATACAGCAGTAAACCAAGGTATCTCTACAGATTGTTCCCATGAGGAGTTGGTTAAGAAGGGATCAAGATTCATTCGAAGAGTTCCGGAGAAAATGACTGGCTCCTGTAGGGAAGACGTTTTATTTCTGTATAAAGCAAGCTACAGTTAATCATTTCATACAAAGGTTGTAGCTAATCTATCATATACAAGTAGTCGTCTTCATCTTCTTCACTTCTTCTTTTACGCTTCAGGTTATGTTCTGTTACGTTATTTATCACAATCAACGACATTGCACATTGGGTGTCCCCATGCCTGCTCAGTCCTCCGATACAGCAGTCAAACCAAGGTATCTCTACAGATTGTTCCCATGAGGAGTTACTTACAGTATCCCCTGTCTTTACCTCGAAGACGACATAGTTATGCTTCACCAAGATTAACTCCTCGGTCACGCAGTCGTGTTAGCGTCAGAGATATGCCAATATCCTCCAACCTATTCCATACAGCGATGATGATATCAGCTCGTCCAAGCTTCTTCCCGTTTGCAATGATGCATTACTTGCTTGTTGGTCAGTTCTTGTATTACTATTTACTCCTGCCTACCCAGTTGTGAAGATCCAGATGATGGCGGTTAACTGCGACCTCCGAATGCTTCGGGTATCGAGGGAGATACAAGGTTCTACTTATTGCTTTTCTAGTCACCTCGACCACAGACACCTCGTGTTGTTGTAGAGTGTCTATGATGTTGTCTTTTCATCTTGTTCTTTGTCTACCTTGTGCTCTATGTAATTCTCCTCTTTTGGTGTATGCCTCATATGGCGTGGCCTCTCAAGGCTTTCTCTCTAAGTGGGCAAACGCTGTCTGTGTGTGTAATTTGATACTGATTTTGTGCTGGCTTTTGCGCTGATGACTCAATAATTGATTTTTGTGTGTCGTTTTTTTTTTTTGGGGGGGGGGGGGGGGGGGGGGGTAACTAGTGCTGCTCTTATCAAACATCTCATTTCCATGGTTACTTTTATATATCTGCTACAAGACTGAAACTAATACAGAGTCTTTTGTGGCTTCATAGTCAAAATGATATTTTCCAAACTTCCTTTTCTTCTTCCTTCTCTTCATCTTCTCCTTGAGTGTTAATCCCCAGGTGAAGCATAAACAGGGGAAGCTAAAGTAGGACCGCCTTGTCTTTGAGATGACATATGAACATGTAGACATCTATGGCTTGTGTGGTTTTCAATGCGGGTTTATAATCCCAATATACCAGGGCTCTAAGTCAGCTACAGACTAGTTGGACAGTATTTTTCTTCTGTCTTTCTAGCTCCCAGTGGAGTATAGGATCTCAACCAACTCACGCCAAGTCGTTCTACCCTTCGCTATCACATGCAGTTCTCCCCATGTTTTTCAACTTCACTCTCAAGCTTCCTTCTTTATGTTTATTTTAGTCTTCCTTGATTTCTATGTCCCTGTTGGTTCCAGTGCTAAAACATTCTAGTTATACTGATCTCAGGTTTTCTCAGCGTGTGTTTTATCCAACGTCAGCGTCTTTTGTTCACCTCTTGGCCCACTAGAACTTGTTTAGTTCTCTCCAAAAGCTCTGCATTAGTGATTCTTTCATATCATGTAATTCCCTATATTCTGAGCAGGCACCACATGAACCGTGTTACTTTGTGTTTTTCTCATCCGGGGTGTCTCATGTTGGCTGTCAAAAATTAAAACAGAGACTAAGCAACTAAATAACTAACTGGTTATAAAGCAGCTACATTATTTTAATAATGTCATTATAAAGCCATTATGTTTTCATGTTTCCGATACACTAGTGCTTTGTGTATCCGAGTTATGTGGCGCTAAAATCCTAATGCTAGTGATAAACCAGCATACCTGAGGCAGTATAGTTAGCTTGCTTCTGAGATCGTGCAAGCCCATGGCAGCAATATCTTCTCCATCGATGACTATTTTACCGCCAGCTGCTTCAATGATTCTGAACAAGGCAACGGTCATTGAAGACTTGCCTGCTCCAGTCCGACCCACTATACCAATCTGTAACAGAAATAACAAGGTTTATGCGAGACACAGAGTCTAAAAAAAACAGACAGGTTTTAACAATGGATTATAGTTCCTTAGACATCAGAACAGAACAGACCAAGTCACAATTTGTCACTTACACTCTGGAAACTGCAGACTCAATAAACACTCATATAAATAAGGTAAGGAGCGGCTGGCCGAGCGGTTACAAAGTAAGGCTCTCTTGCGAAAGACCCAGGTAAGGTAATGTAGTTTTTCTGTCGGAGGCAGCATAAAACATCCTAAACTGCACAGTCTGTGGCGACAACACTAGTCAGGCGGCGGCCAAAATACCTCAATCTTTTTATACCTGTGGTAGCTGCGCCTGCGGTATCATGTTCTTAGACGAAAATTATATGTATATTGTTCTTCTGATGAATGCTATTGGAGTCTTGTGGAGTTTACTGCTTGTTTCATCTTTCCATATTTGTGCGTATTTTCCCTTCATAAGTGAGTTGATTTCTGGAAATGACAATGAATAAATGTGTCGTTTCTCTTTTGTTCTCTCTTTTTTTTTTTTTTAAATCAGTTAGCGAAATCATTTGATCGCATTCCGCAATGGGCCGTTATTAGTTCTAAAATTGTTTTCCTTCAAGTGAACTTTTACACGTTACTTGAGTTTTTGTTTACTTCATGGCCTCAGTAACGGATCCTTTCGGTCCAACACATCTGATTTTAACAAATTCTTATTCAGTCGCTTTTTACAACAGGCATGTTAAGGAGTGGTTGATATATCCCTCCCCAACCCCTCCAGCCGATGAATCCCGGGTCCCACAAGCGGGGATATCTATAAATAAATGTATGTACTCACCTGTGGCCAAGTCGATGCGAACGCTTCGTAATGCCGGGTTCGATCCCAGCTGCCGGCCATGCGCCTTGCGTTGGTTTCGACAGTGGTATCAAGAAAGCCGACAGTCCAGAAAGCAATGGCAAACTACTGGACGTAAATTTGCCAAAAAAACCCACAGAACAGCCCCTGACTGGTTCTGCAACGTCTTGTAAAGGATACGCAACTAACGAACTCACCTTTTCTCCACCTTTGATGTCACAGGTTACATCCTTGAGCACAAGGTCAAGGCCAGGTCGATACCGTGTCTGGTAGCTGTCAAACTTCACAAACCCGTGTTCTGGCCAGGCTTTAGACGGTCTGTGGTCTGGAAGAATCCACGCAGCCTGTGGCCACATTTAAAAAAAGCTATTATAATTTCACTCCTTTTGATAAGCATTGTGGTCAATGTTTGTTTTTAATTATGTGACATATGGATTTCAATCACTGAACAGTTTGAACTCTATCCGTTTTACAGATCTGGCTTATTTATGTGAAGTTTGTTGTCGCCTGTCGGCGTCTGTGGCCTAGGCGTTGCGAACGCGCTTCGTAATGCCGGGGTGCCGGGTTGGATCCCAGCTGCGGACAATTTGTTTTGCGTTGGTTTCGACAGTGGTACCGAGAGTTGACCGTTCAGTGCAAAGGCAAACTACTGAATGTAAAATTTGCCATAAAAAACGTTAACGGATACAAAATGCTGGTGTTGGTTCTGTAACGTTCTGTAGAGGATAAGCAACTAGCTTGTTGTTTCCTTTCCTAACAGTTGTTTATTTGAGTTTGTCGCTTGTAAACTCCGGCTGAAAACTCTGGATGTTTAGACTTTGGTTTTCTTCCAGGTCCTGCGTTTTGCAAGTACATCCGTTTTACAGATCTGGCTTATTTATGTGCAGTTTTCTGTGTCATTGTCTATCAGGCAGATGCACGCCGACGTGGAAGAAATACAGCCGCTGCGTAAAAAATAAAGAAAAGCACCCTTTGTGCGCCATTTATTCATCAGGCTAATGATGCTAGACCAGTATGTGCAAGGACTAATGGAAGCTCATAAGATAACAACGGTAACATTGGCAGAGGTGGACCATGCAGAATATGGACCGCAGACATATCAGTGCCTGAAAAGTTTTATATATGAAGCGAACAAAAAGGCTAATTGTAGAGATCTCTTCATCCCCTGATGCTTTAAGGCATTTCAGAAATAGAGAACAGAAGAAGGAGGAGAATCTAAGCTAAACAAGTTATATGGGAAAATCACACTGGTCACGGTAACATATAGAGAAATTTTTGGAACCAATTTGAAGCGGCATGAAGCTGACAGCCCACAAGACCGTCTGTCTAGCCGGATGTGTACTGGAGTCCAAGACCGCCAGACCGCCGGGGGAGAGTCTAGGTACTACTCCCCCCCCCCCCCTATATCTGGGTCATGGGCCCCGGACACTTCGAATGTTGTCCTGCACGCAGAGTGGCTTGCGTCCCTTAATAAAACGCAGGTCAAGAGCATATCATGAATTGTCTGTCCAGCATATCTATGTGTGAGAAGTAACGAACAGGCTGTTAGATTAGCTGCTGCCGTTCCGTTGGGCACCTATGGATGTGTCTAGCGGATATTGTGAAGGCTCTATGGGGTCATATGGACAGTGCGAAAGAACATATAGGGAATCCATACACTGAAAGACTCATTCAGCAGGGGGTGTGTAGAAGCAAAATCAAAATGAAATAAGAGGCATTACATCATCATCATCATGTAGCAGGTCCTTTGCAGAACTTCGATCTCCTCACTGTCTGCCTGAAAGAAACTCGGTCTCTCGCCAGCTCTCTCGCCTCATGCACTTTCATACTCATCTTGGTGTTGGTCGGCCCCTGCCCCTCCTTCCTGGTAACATTACATTTGCATTTTTGCTCCAGTCTGCCATGGTGTTTGATATGAACCAAATAGGTCAGCTTCCGAGACAAGATGCTTTTTATTAGCCAATCTTCCTAGATGTTAAGATCTTTTAATATGTCAGTATTTCTTCTCTTCTTTGTCTGTGGTATTTTGAGAATCTTGTATCAGTTCTTAGCTCAAAATCCCATATTTTCTGTTTCGGAGGACTAGGAAATAGTGCACGACTCACATCCGTCTGTGTCATTACTTCAGCGGTTCAAAATAAAAATTAAAAAAGCTTAAGAATAAACACAACCTATTATTACACTGAAACATTGAAACAAAGACATAAAATATTACCTCTTGCTGTGTCTCTGTGTACTCTTTGATTCTCTCCACAGACACAATGTTGATCTCCACCTCGCTCATCATATTCACCAGCCATTCCAATGCTCCGGTCATCTAAAGTTGGATGAAAGTAATGTTGTATACAACTTAGTGACATTTTGTAACAGGTTATATAATCCAATTACCTTCACAGTATGCGTTGTTGTTGGTGCTGTTTTTCATTATGTTTGGCTTCACTGCAGACCAGCTGATCACTTGCTGCTGTCATCGTACAAATGACCTAGTTATGAGTTGGATTATCTTCATAACACTCCGGACAGATCCATAGATGCTCAGATTCCCTTCTCAACATATTATACAGCGTCGCGCGGGTAATAGTGCCAGTCCTATGCTGGTTGACAAGACTTCGTGTGCGTTCGGTGTGCTTCTTATGCTTAGCTGTGCCGATCTTTACTCCCAGATTCTCGTATTCTTAGCATAAATGACTGACTCTAGGGCTTTAGCCTTGATCAATGCGGCTCTCCAAAAAGACTTCCACCTGTGAAACGATCAATGTAATCCAAAGATGAACCACATAGCACTAAATTAGTTAGTTAGTTAGTTGGGTTATCATCATTGCACTCCGGACATGTCCAAAGGTGCTCAGATCCTCCCCTCAGTATGAACCCCAACGTCCGATGGCTAATAGTACCAGTTCTATGTTGATTAACAAGTCTTCTGGCGTAGCTGGTATGCGTCTCGTTTTTTGCTGTGCCGATCTTAATTCCCAAGTCTGCCATTCTGGCAAGTGATGTGGATTCACTGCCACCAAAGTCCTCTATCCTTCCCATTTCTCTGAGGGCATTGATAATATCAGCGTGATCCATAGGCCGACTGTCGGTAGTGATAGCGGATCCAGCCAACCTGTCAGCTCTCCATTTCCATCGACGCCTGCGTGTCCCGGAACAAAAATAAAGGTGACGCCACGCACAGGGACTTCTGCAATGATTCAAGCCATTGTCTTCGCACTGAACCTGCCTGAACCCTCCGAATCATACTCATTGAATCGCTGAGTATACATACACGGGAGTATTTTTGTGTTTCAAGCCAGGCAAACGCTTGCGTCACTGCCATCACCTCCATCGTCATGCTGCTGGTTGTCATGGAGAAGGCGCCGTTGGCTTCTTTGACTGTTCTGCCCGCTGAGCGTGCTGTAAATGCCCATGCGCTTCTTCTTTGGCGTATAACGGATCCGTCTGTATAGATTAGTGCATCTGCTTCGTATGAATTTTCGCCGATGAGAGCGTTGACCTCTGCATTAACAGCAACAGGATTCAACATAGCACTAAATGCATAGTAGCATGTCACCTGAATGTTGTTGTTCGTCCATCACGCGTGATGAAGACCACTTTTCACCCAAAGTTGTAACAGTCAAAGATCATGAGTGTGAAGGTGGCTGATTAGTCAAAGATCATGAGTGTGAAGGTGGCTGATTAGTCAAAGATCATGAGTGTGAAGGTGGCTGATTAGTCAAAGATCATGAGTGTGAAGGTGGCTGATTAGTCAAAGATCATGAGTGTGAAGGTGGCTGATTAGTCAAAGATCATGAGTGTGAAGGTGGCTGATTAGTCAAAGATCATGAGTGTGAAGGTGGCTGATTAGTCTAATATGAGCCTGAATACCTGAATACCCTTCTTACAACGCCCAACAGCAGCAGATCTGATCACGTCCACTGATATACCTTATTTCAGACGGCAGAGAATTACGTTACAGCTTTTAAACCTAAAGTCACTCTTCATTATAAGTGAGCGGGTTCTTTGCAGAACGTCGCTCTCGCTACGTCACGCCTGAAGTCTTTTTTTCTCTAGCCGATTCTCCAGCATTATGTGCTTTAACCACCAATGCATCTTCAATGTTTTGTATCCACTTTCTCAAATATATGCCTCTGACTCTTTTTTACCGGAAACTGCCCCCTGCATCGCCGTTCTTTGCAGGCTATCATGACGTGTAACATGTTGAAAATATTTCAGTGTGCTGTTTGTGAGCCAGTTCTTGAGTCATTACACAGGCAAATGACGCATGCCTGCAAAAAGCTGTTTCAGTTATTATAATATTTTACACCTGCTTTCATTCATAGGCATTCACGGTTGGTGGGTCTATAATTAACAATCGGAGATTTGAGGTTTGAACAACAGATCAACATCATGGCACACGAGTAGTAACCTATAATTGCTGCGTTCTGCTTCTAACTCAAGTCTGAGGCCGAAGAGGCTTAGTAGAGTGCACAGGCTCTGTAGTACCGACAAAGATCCTGAAATACTTTGGGTCGATTTTTAACTTCAAATTATACCCGTTAGGCTACTCTTCGATTTCTAACTGCCAAGGGATTTCTTACGTGCGCAACAATGCACACGGGCGTCCGATCTCACTACCCAGAGACCAGGGGGAATTACTAGAAGTCCAAGTCCACGTGAAAAAATCACCAGGGATTGAACCCGGAACCTCTAGCACTCAAGACGGACACCATGCCTCGAGACCACACAGCCCCCTAACAAACTGAGACGAGGATATAGTTTTGATCACTGAAAGTGAAACACAATTTCAAGAAATTATAAATACAATTGTAACGGCAAGCGAAAACAAGGGTCTTAGTTTGAACAGCAGAAAAACAGAAGTAATGTAAATTACAAAGAAAACTGATCCTCCAAAATGCAACATCAAAGTAAATGGGACAAACCTCAAGCATGTTGATATGTTTAAGTACGTGAGTACCCTGATAACATCAGGTGGAATATGTATTAAGGAAGTTGAATGTAGAATAGCTCAAGCGATGGCGGCAGTTTACAAATTGAAGAATATTTCACTGAGTCATTCTTTGTCAATTGAGACCAGGATGAAAATTCTTATATGATATATAAATTCTATCTTGATGTACGGAAGTGAATCATGGATAGTTAGTAGATTAGTGAAAATTCATTTGGAAGCTGTGGAGATGTGGTTTAATAGGCGAATGATGAGAATACCCTGGACAGATAAAAATAGTAATGAAGATGTCTTGAAAGAAACTGATTTTCGAAGAGAACCGATTGCCCGCACCAGATAGAGACAATCTACATTCTTTGGTCATGTGAGGAGAAAGAGAAAACATCGTGACAGTAGGAAAGTTGGTGGCGAGAAGAACATGGGGAGGATGAGAGCAAAAGATGCTGGACAGTTTGACATGGAGGATCATCTGTGTCAGAGTTGATTGAAAGTGCACGAGACAGAAGGGCATGGATTTTAAGAAATAGGAGAAGGCTGTTCCCTTTTGTATGCCCAAAAAAAAAAAAAAAATACTTTGTTTATTGCCCCTCAGTCCCGCATTACCTGGAGAGTACATTCAGTTATGACCCCCGTAACAGAAACATAGGAGGTCTCCATGGCGAACTCGTCAAGACGATTGCCTTCCGCTCTGAAGATCTTGGGTTCTTTTCACGGATGCGTCGTTCCGTTCAGGGTGCAGATATTTTTTTGGAGATCCACAGGATTCTTCCCTGAAACTTCGGAATTCGTGCTTGAATGTGGCCAACGTCATGTCAGGACAAAACGATAATTATAAAGAAAACACACAAACAACAAGAATAACATGTCTACCTGTGTAGCATAAGAGACTGCAAGTCCCACAACACCCGTACCGATGCTAGTACTGCTGACGGCAAAGATGGCTGCCGCCAGAACTATCAGGTTACCGAGGAACTGAAGCAGGAAACTCAGCCATCTGTGACAGGGACAGAGCAAGCAAATGTGAAATGTTCTACCTGATGACACTTCACTCATTCAGTCCAGTCACATTCAACCAGCATCACCGAAGAAAGAGCTATAGGTTATAATTGTGACTAGGTTATGTGTGCCAAATAAAATGGCTAATCATTTCACGCTACCAAAAGCCATGAAAAAAGCACTCCAGCAGCCTTGATGCGACTAAAGGAGACAGACCCAAATACTGTCAAGACTGACGACGAAGTCGTCTACCGGAGAACCTATGGGTGACCCTGTCGCCGATGCACTGAGCCCAAGAAATACATGCGTTTATTGATTTATACTACTTCTGATTCTGCTTCGTATCTCCAATCGGAAACTCAGCTAAGACTTTCTATACTCTGCTACTGCATAGAGCTGACTCCCTGATCTCCTTTTGTTAACTTCACACTCAATCTCCCTTCTCCACGCATTTTTTTTTTTTTTTTGGATTGCTTTATTTCTGTGTCCTTGTGGGTTCCAGTGCAAAGACATCGTTGCTATAATGTTCTCAGGTTTTCTCAAAGTTTGTCAGTTTTTACTAACAGAGGCGTATAAATCGAATTGTTGAAATCAAGTAAAATTCTTCCAAAACTAGGGTCGACCTATTTGGCGGGTATTAAATACACACTTTGACCACCTAGTTGTAAACAAGTTAGACGACAACCTAACAATAACTGTACACCATGTACCGTACCCACACAGGCCACCACAAATATATCGCCCTAAAACCTGTATTTCTGAACATGTCTTGATTTTAACACATAAATTATTTCAAAAAAAGAATATAATAGTAAAACAAATCCAGCATCTTCTAGGATTATTGTCTCAGTTTACAGCGAAGTGGTGTGACGTGATTTAGTTGTAGCACAGCATATCCCACACGGTATATGCATTCAAATAAAGTATAACAGACTTTTAAATGCTGATTGTGACGTCCGTGGCTTAGGCGTTGCGAATCCGACTCGTAATTCTAAAGGACCGCGATCGAAACCCACTTCTGGCTGAGTAGATTTTTTATCGTGGGGTCGACTTAGCCTAAAGTGGGTGCCAGGATGGCTGTCCTGGGGAAGTAAAGACGGCCGACGTAATGTTGACCACATTGCCCACCTAGTGCCGATTGGTCTGTAAACATATGGGACGCGCTTCCAATTTACCTCATGCTCCTAAGGCGTGAAAAGGGATCTTTACTTTACTTTTTAAATATTGATTTCATGATATGAGTATTTCAGTTGGTACACGTCTGTAATTTTAAATATGTAGTCATTAATCCGTAGCTATTATATTGACCTATACGTGGCATAATTGCAACATCTGTCTGTGTTCCTTACATTAAAAATTCTGCACAGCATGAAAAAAAAAAAAAAAAAAAAACAGCAAACAAAACAAAACAAAAATCTATAAACAGATACCTTGAAAGAGTTAACTACAATTGGGAGAAAGATGGAGAGAGACAGACATGTACATAGAGATAAACGCAGAGTGATAGAGACATGTGGAGATGGAGCGATGCAGTCACACACACACACACACACACACACACACACACACACAAATAATAGAAAGAGACTGACGGAGAGATAGAAAATAGCGAACATAAAAAAGGGATATATATATATATATATATATATATATATATATATATATATATATATATAGAGAGAGAGAGAGAGAGACAGACAGACAAACAGACAAACAAACAGACGGACAGACAGACAGACAGATAGATAGACAGACAAACAGAGAGACAGACGGACGGACGGACGGACAGACGGACAGACAGACGGATGGACGGACAGACAGACAGACGGACGGACGGACGGACGGACAGACGGACGGACGGACGGACAGACAGACAGACAGACAGACAGACAGACAGACAGACAGACAGACAGACAGACAGACAGACAGACAGACAGACAGACAGACAGACAGACAGACAGACAGACAGACAGACAGACAGACAGACAGACAGACAGACAGACAGACAGACAGACAGACAGACAGACAGACAGAATCAATGCACAGAGAGTGAGGAAGAAAGATAAAGGGAAGAGAGAATGGAGATGCACAGATGATGGGGCAACAAGTTAGAGAGAGAGAAATTCGAGATCCACAGAGAGTGAGGCAGCGAGAGAGAGAGAGAGAGAGAGAGAGAGAAATTCGAGATCCACAGAGAGTGAGGCAGCAAGAGAGGGAGAGAGAGAGAGAGAGAGAGAAATTCGAGATCCACAGAGAGTGAGGCAGCAAGAGAGAGAGAGAGAGAGAGAGAAATTCGAGATCCACAGAGAGTGAGGCAGCAAGAGAGAGAGAGAAATTCGAGATCCACAGAGAGTGAGGCAGCAAGAGAGAGAGAGAGATCCACAGAGTTTGAGGCAGCAAGAGAACACACACAGAGAGAGGGAGAGAGAGAGAGAAAGAAAGAAAGAGAGAGAGAGAGAGAGAGAGAGAGAGGGAGAGAGGGAGGGCGATACTAAGAATTCACAATGAGGTCACCCCTTACGTGTTGGTGGCAATACCAGCGAAATAAAACTTGAAGTTATGATCCACTTTTCTCTTGGACTCGGCTATGAACCTCTCCTGAGCCCCATAAGCCCGGATGGAAGCTGCCCCAGAAAGAGTCTCCGAGAAGTGGACGTAAATGGGCGATCGGGTGATGGAATCAATACGTCGCAACTGTCTAGATGTAGCTATGTAGACCATCTAGGACATTACAATACAAATATATATTTACTATTCAAACAAATAGCATAAAAACTACTGTTGAAAATGCTACCTTTGCATCATCGGCGACAGGGTGGCCCATAGGCTAACCGGTAGAAGACTTCGACTGTCTCCTTTGATCGCATAAATATTGAAGGAGTCCTTTTCAGGGCTCTTGATGACGTGCAAGGCTAAGCCATTTTATGTGGCGCACATAACCTAGTCACAATGATAACCTAAAGCTCCCCCCTTGGGGATGATGGTTGAACGTGACGATTGTTTCCCCCAGCAAAGCAGCTACCTTCCTGTCTCTACCTGTGGTTAAATTACAATTATTCAGTAATGTCGGTTGAAGAACATCTACCCTTTTCCTTTTTGATCCGAGAAGTAGACGTTTTTATAACTGACTTTGCCTTCTCCATCACTGCAGCCTTGAATATGTACCTGGAAATTTGATGGGAAGTAAAGACGCCAGTGTGATGCTGACTACATCAAACACCGAGTGCTGACAGTTTGAAAAAAAAAAAAAAAAAACTGGATCAATCAGATTCGACACTGAGCTTAGAAAAAAAAATCTACAATGTTTTAGTTTTACATTTAAGACCGTCCTTCCCCTATTCGCCTTTAGCATTTTGTAAAAAAAAGTGCATTATAGAGGATATGAATTTTTGTTGTCGTTGTTGTTGTTGTTGTTATTGAGAAAAGAAGATGAAAAAGTCATACAGTTTATCAAAGAACAAGAGATGAGATGGTTTGGTCATCTAGACATAATGCGCTTATACCAACTGCCCCGGAGAGCAATGTTGAAAACAATACGATGGCAATAGAGTAAGGGAAAGACAAATGGAACGAAAGCATCAAAACAGGCTTACAGAAATAAAGAGAAATGTATACAAAGTATTGCAAAAAACACACTGAAGATCCATAATCTCATCAAAACACTTCGATAATATACATGGATGAGAGGAAAAGAAGAAGAATGGTATTTAAAAAAAAAAAAAAAAAATTAACATCCATTTACCACTTTCATGTTCAGCAGGTATTATGTGTCGGCTTCTATAGTGTGACTGAACATTTGACACTATGTAGTTAACAACTCGTCTGTTGCTTCCAATAACTTATGCTAGTACCAATTTTAGACTAGACCATATTTCTTTAAACCCACCCTTGTATTCAATTTGCAGGCTCATTTAAACTGATTGCGTGTTCACTGTCCAGGCGGTAAGCAACGGTACACAGTAGAACACCTTTTTTATTGCGTAATGTTTTTCAGCCCTACCGAAATAGACGCTTTGCGGAGAGTGCAGGCACTTTTTTTGGTTTAAAGACAGTTTTTGTGAATGCCAGCATCTTTTCTCCTCTAGAAACAACAGCCTTGGGTTTAGGAATGCATAACATTTGACAATTCTTATTTTGAACGTACTAGTTTTAGGATATCAGAACAGTATAACAAAAAGAAATGCCCCCAAATACCTGGATCAACACGTAGACGATTGCAACGGGTACCATGACACTCAGGAAAATAGGCACTCCATAGCAGATGGTGATGATTGTACTGAGTACTCGGATGATGCCACCGAATGTCTGCGGAATAAGATATTTTCATACGTTTGGTAATACATGAAAGTAATATCAAACCAAACGAGTAGTATAACTAGTCAATCTCACATTATTCCAATCACCAAGGACAAGCAAACGTTGCAGCGAGAGAACGTTCACCAGCACATAACATGAATAGACAATGTTACAAGTCAAGAATACATTAAATCCCTTAACTGCGGTCTCTCCAAGAAAAAGCCACGTATTTGTGAAGCCAGATGAAGCTCTATGACACACGAGAATGCAGGAAATATTCTTTTTCTTAGCGTTCACTTTGCTGTCAACTAGGGGAGAAAATGCTGACTGTTCTCCCATTTCTGGACTTATAGAGTTTTGTTCCATAAGTTGAATTTAAGTGCATACAAATCTGGCTTGTTTTTTGTTTTCAGACTACATTTCCTCGCCTCTCAGAGGGAATTACTCCGACTTCAAAGGAAAATGCAGGAAATGAATACCAACCAGAAAGATGTGTAGCAAGGAATGACAGTAACTCAAAATTGTTATATAAAGCTGTATTGGAAGTTAAATACCTTAGGCGAGTTAGAGCCTATTAAAATGATACAGAAAGCATGGTACATTTTAATATTCTGTTTAGCTAAATATACTGCTGAAATCAGTGTCTGGTTTAGGCGTTGCAAAAGCGCTTCGTTTTTCCGAGGTGACCGGTTCGATTCCACATGTAGGCGATTTGGAAGCAGACCGCCTTGCATTTATTTCTACAAGGGTTTCGAGAGCCGATCGTCGAGTAGGACAATGGCAGTCTACAGAACTTAAAATTGCCCACTTAAACCAAATCAGTCAACAAATGCTGAGGTTGATTCTGCAAAGTCCTGCTGGTGAAGTAGAATGTGTGTTTTGTTCTTATTTTTGGTCGTTATAGCCTATGCTGTTCGATGATGCTAATAATGCAAGTTCCCAGCAGGCTGTCTTGTGTACTGACAATCATATATGCTATGAATGTTCTTCTATATAATGATGCTAAACTGTACAACGTCTATTCTCCTAGTCTTCCTTGGTCTTCCAACTTTAAATGCTCAAAATAATACAAAATGTGAATAAAAAAGCTCAATGGAAGGATTGGAAAAGACGAACACAAACACAACCGAACGTTTCGACCAAAGTCTTTATCAAGGGAATACTAAATAAGGCACAAACCTTGACTGGAAAACTCAACGAACAAGACAAAAAAGGTAATTTAAAAAAAAAAGAAAAGATTAACAGGAAACGCTGGTCGAAACGAGAGGTATCTTGAAAAGGTTCCCGCATCCCAGTACTGAGCACGCATGGGAAGGCACAATGGGCAGTGACGTCGATTGTCATTACATGACATAAGATCTTACCTGCTTCAGTGTGGCAGGTAAAGTGTTGTCGATGACTTCAATGTCCCTGGAAAACCTGTTGACAATGCGGCCTCCAGGTGTAGTGTCAAAGAAGGACATCGGGGATCGGAGGATGTTGTACAGCATTGCCTGCAACACATATCATCAGATTTAATTCTTCCTATAGGAACCGTCTGTGGTGTACTTATATAAGTTAGTTGATCGAAAGATTACCCTCATTACAAATAGGACAAGTCAATAAGAGCTCGCATCCCATCTTCAGTACATCCCCCAGCCTGTGGCTACTGAAAACACCGGTTCTGTGTTGGTTTACGAGTCTTCTTTATCTACCTGTATAGTGTCCCTTCGGCTCTGTAGCTAAGTCGATGCGAACGCTTCATACTGCCGGGGTGCCGGCTTCGATCCCAGCTGCAGGCCATGCGTCTTGCGTTGGTTTTGACAGTGGTATCAGGGGATCGACTGTCCAGAAAGCAATGGACGTAAATTTGCCTAGAGAAACCACACAACAGCCAGGGGCTGCTGGGGTTGGTTCTGCAACGTCCTGTAAAGGATACGCAACTAACTAATAGTGTTCATGCTTGGCGACACCTCTTTTGACCTGAAGTTCTTGTCGTCTTTTAAGTGCTGCCGATTCAACGTCGTCTCCTGAATCACCTACCATTCTGCCACCTTGAGAGCACTGAGAATGTCGGCCCGACCCATACCTTTTCCTGCACTTACCGTGGCCGCGCCAGCAAGCCAATCCGCTCGTTCATTCCCTCTTACCCCAGTGTGTCCTGGCACAAAAATAAAACATATTCCTGTCAGACGAGATTTTCCTCAGCGTTCCTTATATAAATGAATTACACATTGTAATTCTCTAATTCTTTGTTTTATAGTCCAAGCCGTGTGGCCTTAATAGTCATGTCTTTCAACGACCGTCTGTCTCGTGTACTTTCAATCAATTTTATGTTTGATAGTCTTCCACGCCATGACGTCAGACTGTCCAGCATCTTCTCTCTTGGTCTCCTCTCCCTCTTTTTCCCTCTATCCCCTTCCCCCCCCCCCCCCCCGTAACGATACTCCAGTTTTCTCCATTTCATGACATGACCAACGTATGTAGATTGTCTCCTTCTGATGTCAGCAATCAGTTCTTAACGTGGACTTCCGGTTAAAATGGACTCTAGACAGCGGCGCTGCTCGAAGCACAGGCACATTTTTTGCTTCTGCCGGACGGTGGCCGAAGTATTTTTGCTCTATTTGTAGACTGGATATAGTTTCGTTGCCCAGCTTCTGAGCTGAATGCATGGCGTGACCCTATTAGCTGCGGATTGCATTTGGAATGTATTTTCGACTGTGACCAACGTGGTGGTGTAAATTGTAGATTCAGAAAATGGCGTGATGCCTGTCGTGCAATGTTGTTGGCGGTGCCCGTATGTGATTACAATTGATCGCGTGGGCAGCTGCTGATCTGTTGGCGACAAGTTCTGCTATCATCAATTATGAACTGCATTTCTAATGTTGGACTGTTTGTGTTAGCATTTCGGATGGCTACCATATGCTTTAATGCGAGTGTATGCTAGATATGCTGAGACAGCAGTCTGTCAATCTTTCCACAAGGGACTGTGATAAACATTCTGAGTGTTTTTCGTTGGCACAGGAGCGGAGCAAAGATGGGGCGACCCGTTGCTATGAAGCTGAAACTAAGACTATCAGACTACCAGACTACCAGACTACCAGACTACCAGACTACCAGACTACCAGACTACCAGACTAGCAGACTACCAGACTACAAGACTACCAGTTCTTAACGTTAGTCAGTTTCTGTCAAGAAGTTTCATTGCTACTTTTTATCTGTCCAAGATATTCTCAACAATCGCATATAAAACAAAATTCTCAGTAATCGTTCCACTGTCCATGATTCATTTTTATATGTCCATCCTGAAAAAATATCAGAAAGATGACTATGTTCAACCTGAGGTTATATTTATGATCTGGTTTATTTGAGCCAAGTGTTTGGCTCAGTTTGTGGTATGTGTTCCAGGTTGGTAGATCCGCTTTTCCTGACTGTGTCCCACTGTGTTCTTGTCATCTTTAGCTTCCTGGTGAGTTTTGCCTCGCTGGTTATCTTCTGTCCGGTTGAGACTTCCTAATGGTTTGCTGTTGTGCCCTAAATGTGGTCGTGAATCTGTTCCGTCTATTAGTGGTCCTTATTTTGGCTAGGCGTATCTCGTAAGAGAGGGAGCTGTCTCAACTCTACCATTCATCTCTGTATATCAGAAAAAGATCAATATAGCTCTTGAGAATTTTAATATGAATGAAATTATAGCAACGTGCATTCACGTTTCTTTAAAAAGCAAAAGTAGAATAAAGGATTACATGGTTAACCTTCGACTCTCATGGTGAGATATCAAGCGCAACAAATGACACTAGGACTAACTTTCTATCCCACCAGGACATCACACAAGCGATAAACACCCGATGACAAAATGTGCCACCATGTGGGTGAGGATCACCGTGGAGAGGTCCCAGAAACCGCGTTTAGCCATTAGGCCATATTTATGGCCGGGCTATATTGCGGCCCCTGGCAATAGCCAGAGCAGGGCTTCAAATAACGAAAAATGTCATCCTAAAACGGACGGGAAACAGAATCATATGACACTATGATTTGTGGATTTCACCTAAAAGAATTCCATTTTTTACGTTTCCGTTACAAGTTAATGTAATCTCTGCGGTGAGCAGCTTAAAAAGATAACTGAAATATGCCAGAAAAAAAAAAAAAAAAAAAAAACTGCGCAATTATCTATTTAGATACCAATGAATTTGCAAGTTTTTGAAAATATACTTATCCACCCTTATTCTATTCTATTTATTTTTTTGCTTATTCATTTATTTACTTCTAGTATTAACACCCTTTGTATTTCCGAGTGCCATGCTATATCCCAGCTGCGGACCATTTGGTAACTGACCGCGATGCGTTGGTTTCGACAGTGGTATTGTGAGCCAACCGTACAGTGGCAATGGCAAACTACTAAATGTTAAATTTCCAGGTTAAATCACAAACACCAAAATACGCCAATGCTGGATTTGCAATTAATTTTTTAGACTCCTACCAATAAGAAATACAATGGGAAGGGATGGGGTGGAGGGGTTGGGTGGAGGAGTGGGGTGGAGGGGTTAGGGGTTAAATCGGGACGAAGTGGTCAAGCTATTTGCCTCGTGCTCTGAAAGTCATGGGTTCGTTGCACTGAAGCGTCTCACAGTCCTCGGGTTCAATTGTTCTGAAGAACTCTAGGGGTGGTCGCTAGATCTACAGAGTTTATCTTTTGTGCGAGGCACTTAGCAAAGGCTAGCCCTTGTGTGGCGAGAGACTGAGCCAGTTTGGGATGAGCACGGCCTGTGAAGTCAGTCGTTTCGAATTTAATAAGGTGCTTGAGATAACTGTCTGGTGGGAGAGAAGCAAAAAACAGTTGCTAGCAACATTCATTACCGCATGAAGCTTCCCGCTGGCATCAGCCATCTTCTCTGCCGTGATCATGGCGTAGACCAGGATGAACCCTCCTGGAAAACAACAAGGTGGAGGAGTTGGTGAGTTCTTGTCCTGGATTCAGGTTTTTTTAAATCTCTTATACTTGTCTGGTTTTGTAGTAATTTTTCTTTTCATTTCATTGTCTCTTACCCTCCCCCAGTCTCTCTCTCTCTCTCTCTCTCTCTCTCTCTCTCTCTCTCTCTCTCTCTATATATATATATATATATATATATATATAGTGTTGTGTGTGTGTGTGTGTGTGTGTGTGTGTGTGCTACGCTTAATTCTCTTCTCTTGGATATTTCCAACTTTGTGTGTACCCCAATTTCATTGTCTTCTTCAAACTCACAGTTATTTTTTTTTCTGTTCCCTCTCCCCCGTCAGTCCCACTATGTGTGTGTGTGTGTGTGTGTGTGTGTGTGTGTGTGTGTGTGGGTGCACATGCGTGCTAGTGTGCGTGTATGTTTGTCTGTCTCTGTTTCTTCTCTTTCTTCCTCGCTGTTAATCTCCCTCCCGCTGGTTTTATGTGTATTTCTTGTAGCGTTCTTTCACTGTTGCATACTCTGTCTGTCTGTCTACACGTTTGTCTGTTTGTCTGTATATCAGTCTGTCTTTCCTGTATCTCTTTCTCACTGTTTCTGTCTATCTCTGTATATCTCTCGCTGTCTGTGTCTGTCTGTCTGTCTGTCCGTCCGTCCGTCCGTCTGTCT
Source organism: Candidula unifasciata (assembly GCA_905116865.2). NCBI lineage: Eukaryota > Metazoa > Mollusca > Gastropoda > Stylommatophora > Geomitridae > Candidula > Candidula unifasciata. The sequence goes on from CAJHNH020008545.1 coordinate 22,122, forward strand.
GTCTGTCTGTCTGTCTGTCTGTCTGTCTGTCTGTCTGTCTGTCTGTCTGTCTGTCTGTCTGTCTGTCTGTCTGTCTGTCTGTCTGTATGTCTGTCTGTCTGTCTGTCTGTCTGTCTGTCTGTCTGTCTGTCTGTCTGTCTGTCTGTCTGTCTGTCTGTCTGTCTGTCTGTCTGCCTGCCTGCCTGTCTGTCTGTCTATCTATGTCTGTCTGTCTGTCTGTCTGTCTGTCTGTCTGTCTGTCTGTCTGTCTGTCTGTCTGTCTGTCTGTCTGTCTGTCTGTCTGTCTGTCTGTCTGTCTGTCTGTCTGTCTGTCTGTAAAACATTCCCAAGATGGGTTTTTTAGTTTGACAAATCGGCTAGAATTCTACATGCTTTTAGATATCCAGTTCTAATTGTGGCTACTCGGGTGCAGAAAAGGAGAAAGAGGGACGGTATTGTTTTTGTCAGGATATTGTCGGCAGGGAAGAAGAACTGTGGTAGCCAGAGTCGGATAAGCGGATGGTGAGCTGAATGAGATAGGAGAATCCTTACTTCTGGTGACCTGAATGAGCTAGGAGAATCCTTAATTGTGGTGAGCTGAATGAGATTGGAGAATCCTTACTTCTGGTGACATAATTGAAATAGGAGAATCCTTACTTGTGGTGACATGCATGAGATAAGAGAATCCTTACTTGGGGTAAATAAGATGGACAGTAAGGCTAGTCCGGTCAACACATGCTTGCCGAAGTGCGATGTGTCGGCTGAAGTGGGATGTTTCAGCCGAAAAGATAAATATCACAGCCCTGCTGTAAACGAGCAAAAAGCAATGCATCTTCTGATAAAAGCAGAAGAAGAAGAATGAGATAGTTAAATCATTACTTGTGGTAACCAGAACAGGACACAAGAATCTTTCCTTCTAAGGGCCCTAGAAGAACATGATAATATTCACATATGTTGGGCACCAAACAAAAGTACCTTGAGCCACTCCACAGACACCATAGATGGCCAGATACAGCGCCGTCTTGTCCTGGTACTCCTCCTCCCCAGACCTGGAGACGTTGGCAAGAAACGAATCATCGGTCCACAAGCTCAACCAGATGCCTGTGTTTCGGAAAAGGGAACATTACGTCGAGAGACAATGCTCATTTATATTTGATGCATTAATTTTCTTTTTCAACACTTTTTCATCAAAACTTCCCAGGGGACTGAAATGCCCACTCAGTTTTATCTCTACCCCCCCCCCCCCCACCCCACCCCCTCAGTTATGACCCCTGGAACTCCACAGGGGGTATTTATTTCCCTGGCCCTGGTATTGTTTGATTTGTGTATGTGCTGATGAAGGCTCCATAGCCGCAACGTTCACGTTTTGTTCGTATTTGTTATATTGTGAAGCTTGCTAATATACTTTTCGTTCGGTTTTATATCTTTGTCATCATCATCATGTTGTAAGTAATTTCCAGAATGGCACTATCCCCACGGTCTGCCTGAAAAAAAAACTCAGTCTCTGGCCGATTCTCCTGCTTCGAGCACGTTCATGTCGAAATAGTCACTTATATCCTGTGAACATCTTCGTGTTGTTCGACCCCTTCTCCTCCTATTTGGTGCCATGCCTTCTGCTATTTGTTCTGCAATCCGCCTAGCGCTTGATACGGTTATAATAATTCAGTTTCCGAAACAAAATGCTGTTTATTAGCCAATCTTCTTTGATGTTCACTTTCTTTAGAACGTCAGTATATCTTTTCTTCATTGTCCGGTTTACTAAATCTTCCTTCTTCCTCTTCTGCTTTAACAATTTAAACAAAAGGTGTTGGTATCTTGCCCTGTGGATTAAAACTAGACTATATAACCCGCACATTTTGGCACATTTTGGCCCAATAATCCCAGTTTTAAAAAACTTAGGATGCCTTTCTCAATGTGCCTGTTAACTCCATGCAAATGCTACAGCAACTTATTCTATCCTACTTTGAGTCTTCTTCTTCTTCTTTGCGTTCGGTTTCGTATGCTCAGATCAGACCATCAGGTGGGTTTCCTCTGTTAACTCGCATGTCAGTAGCAGGTCCTTCATGGTTCCAAATAGCTGGCTCTGCACACTTTGCTCTTGAGGCCAGGTGTCTTTTCGCAGTTGTTGGTAGAGTGGGCAAGTCTGCTGAATGTGCTCATTTGTTTGTGGTCCTATGAGTGATACAAGTATATGTCTGCGCCTCGCCAGTTCAAATTAAAACTGCATTAAAGACTTCGGGTTTAATTAGGAAATGGGGTAGAGTTAAAGTTCCTGTACTGACCGAATTAGGAACACGACTATTATAAATGTAGAACATTGAGTAGATATCAACAAATGCGTGATTTCTTTCGTATCGAGAGAGTTAATGTGCAGTAGGCCTGTTTTCCCAAGGCCGTCTCCAGGATTCCATAGAGGGCCTTGGTTCCCTCCCTCCGCCCCCCTTCTTCCCAAAAAAAGTGCCCTTGAACAAACACAGTATTTACATAACTGATACCAGTAGGGGTCCAGACATGTAGCTTTTTGTCCAATAGGAATTCATCCCATTTATGTTTCGGCAGTTTCCTCAAGAATTTGCTTTCCAAGGCTTTTTTAACTTTCGTTCCATGTTTTTAATGATACCGCAATTTTTACTTTAGCCGGATACACTCCTCAAATATCGTTGTCAATACTTCAAATCCCCAAGTGCTAAATCCTTGTTTTCGAGGAAACTGTGCTTGAACATTGAGATGAGATTTAAAAAACAAACAAAAATTACGGGTGAAGACTAATACTTAATTTTGACATGTTTGGAGCACGAACTCAGATGTGTGCCTTCGACATATTGTAAAGCGGTTGTCCTTTACAGGACGTTGCAAAACAAATCCCCGCTTCTTTTTTGCTTTGAGTTCTAAACGATCGACTCTCGACACTACATTCGAAACAACATAAAGCAGTCTGCTGCCAAACCGCTCGCAGCTAGGATCGGGTTTAGAGCCCTGGAATAAAATCAAAAAGGAAAATAACAGCCCATATGATTAAATCTGCACCAAGGCTACACCGGCGCGGTGACAAGAAATGTATAAGGCAAGACTGCCATCAGCAGATAAAAATGGAAATTATTTGTACTCCATATCCTTATGTGTATCTGAGACTCCATATCCTTATGTGTATCTGAGACTCCATAACCTTTTGTGTATCTGAGACTCCATATCCTTTTGTGTATCTGAGACTCCATATCCTTTTGTGTATCTGAGACTCCATATCCTTATGAGTATCTGAGACTCCATATCCTTATGTTTATCTGAGACTCCATATCCTTATGTGTATCTGAGACTCCATATCATTATGTGTATCTGAGACCCCATATCCTTATGTGTATCTGAGACTTCATATCCTTATGTGTATCTGAGACTCCATATCCTTATGTTTATCTGAGACTCAATATCCTTATGTGTATCTGAGACTCGATATCCTTATGTGTATCTGAGACTCCATATCCTTATGTGCATCTGAGACTCCATATCCTTTTGTGTATCTGAGACTCCATATCCTTTTGTGTATCTGAGACTCCATATCCATTATGTGTATCTGAGACTCCATATCCTTATGTGTATCTGAGACTCTATATCCTTATGAGTATCTGAGACTCAATATCCTTATGTGTATCTGAGACTCCATATCCTTATGTGTATCTGAGACTCCATATCCTTATGTGTATCTGAGACTCCATATCCTTATGTGTATCTGAGACTCCATATCTTTATGTGTATCTGATACTCCATATCCTTATGTTTATCTGAGACTCCATATCCTTTTGTGTATCTGAGACTCCATATTCTTATGTGTATCTGATATTCCATATCCTTATGTTTATCTGAGACTCCATATCCTTATGTTTATCTGAGACTCAATATCCTTATGTGTATCTGAGACTCCATATCCTTATGTGTATCTGAGACTCCATATCCTTATGTTTATCTGAGACTCCATATCCTTATGTGTATCTGAGACTCCATATCCTTATGTGTATCTGAGACTCCATATCCTTTTGTGTATCTGAGACTCCATATTCTTATGTGTATCTGAGACTCCATATCCTTATGTGTATCTGAGACTCAATATCCTTATGTGTATCTGAGACTCCATATCCTTATGTGTATCTGAGACTCCATATCCTTTTGTGTATCTGAGACTCCATATCCTTATGTGTATCTGAGACTCCATATCCGTATGCGTATCTGAGACTCCTTATCCGTATGTGTATCTAAGACTTCATATCCTTATGTGTATCTGAGACTCCATATCCTTAAGTGTATCTGAGACTCCATATCCTTTTTTGTATCTGAGACTCCATATCCTTTTTTGTATCTGAGACTCCATATCCTTTTTTGTATCTGAGACTCCACATCCTTATGTGTATCTGAGACTCCATATCCGTATGCGTATCTGAGACTCCTTATCCGTATGTGTATCTAAGACTTCATATCCTTATGTGTATCTGAGACTCCATATCCTTAAGTGTATCTGAGACTTCATATCCTTTTTTGTATCTGAGACTCCATATCCTTTTTTGTATCTGAGACTCCACATCCTTATGTGTATCTGAGACTCCATATCCTTATGTGTATCTGAGACTCCATATCCTTATGTGTATCTGAGACTCCAAATCCTTATGTGTATCTAAGATCTGCCCTGTTGGCTTTCCATCCGGCTGGGATTGTGTAATCTCAAAGAGGTCAAAGCTTCCCGTAGCCACTAGGATGAGGGCAGAAAGAAGGGTGCTTTATTAAAATCCTATCCCCAGTTGACGTCACAGGACAGTCCAACATTTTAGAGGGTGGTAAGACTGGGTTTCCTGCCTTTCTGATGCTTTTAACGACCCCAAAACATCTAGAACTAGCACTAACCCCAACCCACCTACCTCTCACGAGAGAGTGCAGCCTAGGTCCCACGACTGCATGCAGCCTATCTACCACCCCCTGAAATATTAGACCGTCCCGTGACCTGTGGATTTCCCTGCTGGGTAGGATATTAATTAAAGCACAGAAAGAAGGAAGATCAACAACTACAATTGAAAGGAATACTGTTACCTGAGAAAATATTTGCAGCTCCGCTGAGAATCTGGAACAGCAGCGCAGTGGCAAAGAAAGCTAAACCGATGGCCCTGATGTAGAAGAGGTAGATGCCCAGCTTGACCTGAAACGTTGAAATATACACAGCACATATGTGAGGATGGGTATTAACGCAATGTGTAAACAAAAGGATCACGACCTTAATCATTGTCTTTCATTGGGGAGATGTGAAATGTATGAATTAAAAAAAAGTCGTGTTCCCATGTGGGACGCAATTTTTCGTTATTTTGAAGCCCCACCCTAGTTTTTGCCAGGGGCCGCAATATAGCCTGACGACTGAACGCGGTTTCTGGGACCTATCCATGGGTGATCCTCATCCGCATGGTGGCACTTTGTGTCACTGGATGTTTATCGCTCTGTGTGGTGTCCTGGTGGGGCAACATTTACTACTACTAAATGTATGAATTAGTATGCAACTTCAGCAGCGTCTGAAAAACAGAAGACATCCCTTTTTTTTTTTAAAGCCACAACTTTATTGTGCGTGGTCGACCTTTGGATCTATTTAACGCTGTATCGGTATAACATTGCTCTCTGTGGTGCCCTGTCTGTTACCCTGAGCGTACAGAATCTGCCACTTTTGTGTGTGTGTGTTTTCTATGTATAGCTCACCTTGCCTTCCAACTCAGAACAGATCAAGCTTGAGTAATACCTTTTATGCAACAACACAATTTGTTGGGCAGTTTTGTAGAAACCATATGTTGCCCTTGATTCATGATCTCTAACTAAGCCTGCTTTGTTTATTCAAAAGAAAAGGCTGCACCAGTACGTCTAGAACAAAGCACTCGGCAGAAGATCTCTGAAAAAAGCCCTTATGTTCGCTTTGTGTGTAAAAGGGTCTCCGATATTTCTGTGGTCCATCTTCTGCGAAGTCAATCTCTGGCTCTGTTACTGCAGTATCTGCCTAACCTTGCTATCTGTGGTGTCTTGTCTGTTACCCTGTATGTCATTTCTGAGGTCTATCTTCAGCGTGGTCGACCTCGGGCTCTGTTCCTGCTGTATTTGCCTAACATTGCCATCTGTGGTAACATTTCTGTTACCTGATATGTCTAGAATGTAATTTTCATTTAGAATACTTATGAATGACTCACCTTGCCTTCCTCTCCGTACTCACTCTCAGTGAGCCTCTCCCCAACAGCTGGAGTTGTCGAGGCACTCCGAGGAAGTTGTAACGATGTCTCCACTTCACTGAGATAGTTGGAAGCGCCAGACTCCACAAGTTCACTGCTGCGTCTCTGTGTCCGTTTCGACTCTAGCACAGAGATCTGTTGTCCGCTCCTAGCACTCATTGTCATAGAGGAGCCAATCCTAGCACTTGCTGTCATGGATGTTCTACGGCTTCTCACAACGCTTGACCTTCTGTTTGGAAAACGTTAAAAGTATTTGTAGTGGGGATGGTTTTGATATGTGAATCGTACAATTGCATATACACAAACCCATACAACCCAAAACTGTGTGAATGATAGTTTCATTCACAATAAAAGTAAATGACAACATACAGTTAGTTACTTAGTCAACATATTATTCTCATTGCACATCGAACCAGTCAGTCCATAAGTGCCCGGATCCCCTCCTTAGTAAATCCCGCAGCATGAAACGGCTCACAACACCAGTTATATTTTTTTTTCTTATTCTTTTGTGGCTTCCTTCATAGTGCTCTTGTCTGATTCACAATTATCATTTGGTTCTCGCAAACGTCTTACTTTTTGTAGAGCGTTAAGAATATCAGCGTTATCAAATGCTCGTCTGTCCTCCACAGTAGCTTTACCTGCAAGCCGACCAGATTGCTCATTTTCTTGCACGCCTGCGTGCCCTAACACAAATATGAAACTGACACAACATACACTAAAACAAGGGACTCCTTTCCTAGGCCATATTAATTTTTGGTATACGAATACAGGCCAACGTTTTCGTCTGACAAAACGGCTGACGTGGTATCAGACTATCATTCAGGGTCTCAGCTTCATTGCATTAAATGGGTTGCACTATAACTGCCCCGTTTCTGTGCCGATAAAGGCCATACCAAATGACTGGAACTGTTATTCGTATATGATGAAAGCAGCTGTCACGAAAAACCACTAAGTGCACATGCATTACGCCATAAGGCACACCGACAATTATCTGGCAATCAGCCAGTCGACATTTTCTAAGCATTTACTTTACAATACAGAAAGAGACTGTTTTGCAAAGGCTATACTCTCCCCTGCGGGTCGGAAGGTCATGGATTTGTATCCTGACTGTACAGTACTTTAAAAAAAATGACATTAGCTCGGAGGTCGACAACCTCGAATGGATCCCATTGGAGTCCTGGGAAGTAGAGGCGACCGGCGTAATGCTGATCAAAACACCCCGAAAGTGCTGAATGGTCTATAAAAGCTTGGTCTAGTCCTATATGCCCAACACCCCTGAATGCGTGGGAAAATTGTGCTTTGCTTTACTTTTATAACACGGAACTATTTAGAGTTGACCGGCCTCGGAATTGTGTAACAGGAAACAAACAGGCCACATCTTACAGAAGGATAAATATCAACAAATATCAATGAAGCTCGTAAACAGGTGTCAATCTTATTTATTCATTTATGTCTTTTTTTTTTCGCGTTCCCAAGCTGTAAACTCTGATGGAAAGTTCTGGTTGTTCGTCCACTTCTGGACTGCAGCCATGTTCCAGAACTTGAGTGCATCGGTGTGACAGATGTAACTAATTTGTATTCAGACTGTTAGTTTCCTGCCTCTCAGGCAGATGCACTTCGACTTTGAAAGAAGCTCCCAATAAGTCGACTCTTACGACATGCTTTTGGGTAGGCAGTGGGTCTATTCTTGTTTTCCCTATAACAGGGCCCCGAAACCTACACGGGGACATTCATATCCAAAGGTATATTTCATATTTTCAGTTCAAGCCAAGTGTTTGTTTCATATTTCAATTCACTTTCAAGTGTGTATTTCAAAAATTCCTTTATATCCAAGGGTCTATTTCATATTGTTATTAATATCCAAGGGCACATTTCATATTGTAATTAATATCCAAGGGCACATTTCATATTGTTATTATTATCCAAGGGCGCATTTCATATTTTCATCAAAGCTTGTTTCATATTTCAAGTCACAGTCAAGTCTGTATTACACGCCATTGAATTTCTTATTTTCTCACACCCCAGTATGTTTCGATCCCTGCTCATTCCCTCCCCCCAACTTTAAAAAAAAAGTCGTCCTTTTTAAGATTATGGGATTGTTTCTTTTTTCCTCATGAACATCCCAGTGTGCGTTTAACATTTTTTATCGATATCTAAGAGTGTAATACAGGGAGTTAGTCACAAATGCCTTAGTTCTAGTTCTTCATTAACGCTTCGATGAGGTAAATGGAGGCATAAAAGAAGACGAAGAAGAAAAGTGCTCCATGTGTTTGCAAACAAAATGTTGCCAAAGTACACACATCTGTATTGAGTTTATCATCATCATCATCATGTGCCCTGCCAGTTTGCGTAGGCGCTCATGCATCCCCAACAGATCACCAACAGCTCTCTTATTGATATCCCTCTCTGCCATCGTTTCAGCCCATCCAGCATCATCTCTCATGGTCTACCTCTACCCCTCTTTCAACTTATCTTTCCAGTTGTCACGATGTTTTCCAATGCCTCTCTTCTCATTACATGGCCAAAGAACAGTGTCTGTCTCATTCTTATTGAGTATATACTAATTTAAAACGTATGAGATACCTTTCATCAGCCGATGAGGCGCCGTCTAGCACTGGCCCAGTTACAGACTCCAACCTCTGGATGATAGCTCTCTTGAGTTCTTCCACTGGAAAACATAGTGGTAAAAACTAGGTAAAGTAAGGTAGAACATATTTCTAAGACGGGTTTCAGCTCAGATGCACGAAACTCCGTAGCACCAGCGAAAATCTTAAGAAAAAAAAAAGACTTCCTTTTTTACTTTTGCATGTCGCTAATTACAAACAACGCAAGAATTCCATTCTCTTTGTGTATTATTAGTGACGGCTGGAAAACACTACAATGGCCGCTGTCATCTTGACCCTGTCTCGTTCCAACCTTCTCTCTAAAGCTGGTTTTCCTGACCCTGTCTTGTTTCAATCTTCTCTTTAAAACTGGTTTTCCTGACCTTTGTTCCAACCTTCTCTTTAAAGCTGGTTTTCCTGAACTTGTCTTGTTCCAACCTTCTCTTTAAAGCTAGTTTTTTTGACTGTGTCTTGTTCCAACATTCTCTTTAAAGCTAGTTTCCCTGACCGTGTCTTGTTCTAACCTTCTCTTTAAAGCTAGTTTTCCTGACCCTGTCTTGTTCCAAAATTCTCTCTATTGCTAGTTTTCCTTACTCTGTCTTTTCCCAACATTCTCTATAAAAAAGCTGGTTTCACCGACTCTTGTCTTTTCTTGTGTTGTTTGTTGAGGCCTTCCAGAGACAGCCTTTTTTGCTGGTGTTTATTTTCTGTTGTCATGAGCTACTCCATGTGAGGATGTAGATGATATTAATCACTTGTCGCTTGTTGCCTCAGCAGTGGGGCTAGCCGATAGCATTTAGTCTTTTAAACTCCATCTTCTCTCTCTCTCTCTCTCTCTCTCTCTCTCTCTCTCTCTCTCTCTCTCTCTCTCTCTCTCGGGAGTCAGTCATTCTACAAACTATTACCGCGTTTAATATTGCTAAAGTATTTCAATTTTCGAGAATCGATACTGTCTATGATCAGTCCGCATCGATTATCATGTCATTAACTCTTCGATTGCCCAAGCAGTTGTTACTTTAACCTTTTTTTTTCTCAAATATCTGACCTTAAAAGCAAAAATTCTTAGGTAGGTCTGATTGAGTTTAACAGAGAAAATACTCGACAAAATTACTTAAACTAAGGAGTCAAACACAAAGGATTAACAGAAAATTTGTCATAAAAGACAGAAACATATATTATACCATCATTGGAATTATCAAAGTTAATAATTTAAACAAAGGATACACAAACAATAAACTGCACAATTCATTGCCTGAAATATTTCGCTGTATCTCGTCAGGTGCATACTACCGTAACAATTGATTAGAAAAGAAGGAAATAAATGAATCCTTCGAACTCAAACACAAAATCGACTTCATTCAAAAACTGTCTGCTTCACCAGGGTACATGCACGGTGAAAAGCATGTCGTTTTGTCTGCATAATTATAGACTAAATCCGTTTATCGCAGTCACTTCCACAAATCTTAGTGATCTGTGGTTGGCAGAAGTGTAAATCATTCGAAATGCATCTTCTTTGTTTACAATGTGCCCTGAGTTCAGCATATGACCTGCCATGGCTAAGAGGAATTTTTTTTGAAAGTTAATAATGTCAGTTATTTGTTTTCCCCCTGCGTCCGTGAATTTATTTTTATTAGTCTGCAAATAAATCTTCACAAACAAGCACCAACCTTCTGGGTCAGCTTCGTTTTCTGTTTCAGAAGCCAGTTCTCCCTGGATGTGCTCTCTCAGGAACTGGGCAAATGGTCCATCTCTAGAGACGAGTTCATCATAGGTGCCGACTTCGCTGATTCGTCCATTGTTCATTACAACCACGGTCTCCACCAGGGGCAGCCAGTGAATGCCGTGAGTGACCAAGATCCGAGTCTGCACAGATACACATAAGTCAAATCATAATGGTTCAGTCAGGAGCGGTTGGACGAGTGGTTAGAATACTGAGCTTTCAAGCGAGAGACCGAGTTTCGAATCCTTGGTTAGGCTGGCGATTTTTTTTTTATCGGAGCAAAATAAAATCCTTACCTGCACAGTCGTGGCGACAGCACTAGACATGCGGCTGTACTTAGGCTCAAAGACACCTTGCCTCCACCGCAAAAGTGGTAAGATAAAGGCAGTAAGTAACAGTTATATTGTGTTTTGTTTTATTGGTGTTATTTAATATTTAGCCATCTATTACTGGTCTTCATAATCATAAAACTATGGCCAGTTTAAAAAAAAAATTAATAAAGATGTCTTGAAAAAAACTGACTCCCAAAGAAAACTGACTGCCCACATTGACTGACTGGCACCTTTCCGTCTTTCCAGACGATATAGTTATATTGCTCCATGAGGATGGCGATGGCGAGTGTGAATAGAAAGACCCGTCCACGCTGAGAAAAGTCTTCCACAATGATAGCATGGAATTTCAGGACCATTGTTGTCAACATTTGTGTTTAGTCTGTTTTTCTCAGACGCTTAGCCCTCATCATTTCTGCAATCATTTCTTCCGTCATTCTCATTCCCTTCCTGGTGTGCCCCCTTCACACAACACGATCCATGGCATCCCCCCCCCCCCCACTATTTCACCTCAGTACCTGTATCACTCACGTCCCGTTTTCACACATCTTTATATCGGTCTTTATATCTTTATATAGGTCGGCCTCGATATCTTCTACACGTCTTTAATTCACCATAGAGGATGTCCTTAGAGATTCTGCCACCCTCCATTCTCCAGGTGTGACCCAGCCGCATGAACCTTCGTAGACTGAGCATAATAAATAAATCCACATCAGAAGAAGAAAATCTACAGCTTATGAGACGGGCAAAAACTATATGTATAAATAGTATGTAGTGTATTATGATGGTGGGGAAGTTGGATAGGAAACAGAGACAAAAGGAGACCAAGAGAGAATAGGGTGGGCAGTTTGGTGTCATGGCATTGAAGAATATTTGTATCAGAACTGATTGAAACTACGCGAGACAGAAGGTTGTGGGAAAGATATGACTACCAACGCCACATGGCAATGATTCTAAGAAGAAAAAAATCATGGTGTATGCAATCCTATTGTTTTCTAGTTTGTAACTTTTAGTTGGCGTTTGGATAGGCAATTAATTAACTTACAGTAGTAGTTTGCCATTGCCTCCCCCAACGTTCGCGCTCAAAACCGTTTTTTAAGATGAACGCAAACGGTCTGGGGTGTATGAAAGTTTCACCCCACTAATGCAATGAGCGATTTTAAAACCCCGGGACCAAAAAAACAATTTAGATGAGAATTCCCCCCAGATCCCAAATTTTAAAATTAGCCAAGCAAACGCCCTGGTGCAAAACCCCCACAAAAAGAAAAATTAAAAGCCATACCCCTTTTTTGTGGAATTTTAAAATTTAGGCACAGAGAACAACTTTTTTTTTTGAGTAAAACCTGTGGTCGAGATTCGTGAAAGAGTGCTTTCCNCTCTTCATTTCTGCAATAATTTCTTCCGTCATTCTCATTCCCTTTCCGGTGAGCCCTCTGCACACAACACGGTCCATTTCATTTTGTTCCCTTGATTTCACCTAAGGACCTGTATCACTCATGTCCCGTTTTCACACATCTTTATATCGTAGTAAAAGTCAGCCTCGATGTCTTCTGCACGTCTTTATTTTACCATAGAGGATGTCCTTAGAGATTCTGCCACCCCCCATTCTCCAGGTGTGACCCAGCCACCCGAACCTTCGTAGACTGAGCATTAAAAAATCCCACACCAGAAGGAGAAAATCTGCAAGTTATGAGAAGGACAAAAAGTATGTATATTTATATATTGTATATCGTGATGGTGAGAAAGTTGTAGAGGAAACAGAGACAGAAGGAGACCAACAGAGTAGAATCTGGGCAGTTTGGCGTCATGGCAATGAAGAATATCTGTATCAGAATTAATTTAAAGTACACGAGACAGAGGGTTGTGGGTGGACATGACTACCAACGCCACACGGCAATGATTCTAAGAGGAAAATAGTCATGGTGTGTGAAATCCAACTGTTTTCTAGTTTGTACCCTTTAGTGGGCGTTTGGTTACGCAATTAATTAACTTACAGTAGTAGTTGGCCA
>CAJHNH020008545.1:40000-85000 GCA_905116865.2 Candidula unifasciata
AGACATACTTTGTTAATGCCACACGACATGGACTATTAAAACAAATTAGGCAGACCACGTTTGTTATACCTTCTCTCCAATCTCAGTCCTGTCTCCACCTTGAAGGATCTCTAGATCAGACTTGAGAGCACAGGCTTCAATGACTTTATCGTACTTCCTCCGATGAAACTCTGAACCAAACAGGATGTTGTCTCTGAGAGTTGCGTTCTGTATCCAAGCTTCTTGAGGGACATACGCCAAGGAGTTCTGTAGAATTACATAACGGGTGAGAATCCTTAACATTATTCATTTGAGAAACCCTTTCATAACATTCTTCTTTTTCTTCTTTTGTCTACTTCTTGAATGCCTCGCGGCTTCAGGGCAGGAAGAGATCTCTAGAACGGGCCCTTCTATTCTCTTCGTATAAAGTACTTTTCATTGTCTCTGATGTTTTTACGGTACATGTTCTGCTTGGTCACCTTTGGCTTTGTTCCCATTGTATCTGTATAGCATTGCTTGCTCTCTGTGATGCCCTGTCTGATGCCAATCTCGTTACATGGCCAAACCATTTGATTTGTTGTCTACCCTTAAAGTACCTTTCTTCTTCTTCTTCTTCTTCTTCTTCTTCTTCTTCTTCTTCTTCTTCTTCTTCTTCTTCTTCTTCTTCTTCTTCTTCTTCTTCTTCTTCTCTTCTTCTTCTTCTTTCTTCTTCTCCTCTTCTTCCTTCTCCTCTTCTTCCACTCTCTTTTTCTTCTTCTTTTTCTTTTTCTTTCTTCTTCTTTTTTCTTCTTCTTCTTCTTTCTTCTTCTTTCTTCTTCTTCTTCTTCTCTCTTCTTCTTCTTTTCTTCTTCTTCTTCTTCTTCTTCTTCTTCTTCTTCTTCTTCTTCTCTTCTTCTTCTTCTTCTTCTTCTTCTTCTTCTTCTTCTTCTTCTTCTTCTTCTTCTTCTTCTTCTTCTTCTTCTTCTCTTCTTCTTCTTCTTCTTCTTCGTCTTCTTCTCCGTCTTCTTCTTCTTCTTCTTCTTCTTCTTCTTCTTCTTATCATTCTTCTTCTTCTTCTTCTTCTTCTTCTTCTTTCTTCTTCTTCTTCTTCTTCTTCTCTTCTTCTTCTTCTTCTTCTTCTTCTTCTTCTTCTTCTTCTTCTTCTTCTTTTTCTTCTTCTTCTTCTTCTTTCTTCTTCTTCTTCTTCTTCTTCTTATTTCTTCCTCTTCTTTCCTCCTCTTCTTCTTCTTCTTCTTCTTCTTCTTCTCTTCTTCTTCTTCTTCTTCTTTCTTCTTCTTCGTCTTCTTCTTCTTCTTCTTCTTCTTCTTTCTTCTTCTTTTCTTGTTCTTTTTTCTTCTTTTTCTTCTTCTTCTTCTTTTTCTTGTTCTTCTTCTTCTTCTTCTTCTTCTTCTTCTTCTTCTTCTTCTTCTTCTTCTTTCTTCTTCTTCTTCTTCTCTTCTTATTCTTCTTCTTCTTCTTCTTCTTCTTCTTCTTCTTCTTCTTCTTCTTCTTCTTCTTCTTCTTCTTCTTCTTCTTCTTCTTCTTCTTCTTCTTCTTCTTCTTCTTCTTCTTCTTCTCTCTTCTTCTTCTTCTTATCTTCTTCTTCTTCTTTCTTCTTCTTCTTCTTCTTCTTCTTCTTCTTCTTTTCTTCTTATTCTTCTTTCTTCTTCTTCTTCTTCTTCTTCTTCTTCTTCTTCTTCTCTCTTCTTCTTCTTCTTCTTTCTTCTTCTTCTTTTCTTCTCTTCTTCTTCTTCTTCTTCTTCTTTCTTCTTCATAGTCTGCTTCTTCTTATTCTTCCTCTTATTATTATGATTATTATTATTCGATTCGTCTGTCCGAAAATCCCTTTTTTAATTTTAGGAGACCATTAGCCTTTCCAAAAAGATGTCAAGCAGTCCAAGTGGCCCTGTGTACCCAACAGCTTTGTCTTCATTGAGGTTGGAGCAGGCCATTTTGGATCTCTGTGGTTTTGTGCAAATTGTCATCTCCAGCTTTGGGTTGAAAGCTCAACAAGACAAGGAAAAAAAAAAGACTGTTCTTATTAATAAGATTAAACAAGGCATGATAGACAGAAGCTGATATTGTTAGACAACACCTGTTGCAATAGAAAAACAAAAGAGCATACATTTATTGTAACACTGCCCCTGAGCTTGTGCATTTCTCCCATGATGGCAGAGAGTAGCAATGACTTGCCACATCCTACGCTGCCCACCACGGCCACCAGACTCCCTGGCTTCACTACCAGGTTGATGCTGTGGAAAATATAACCCACACTAGTGATACTGACTAACTACACAAACATAATCAAATATAACCTATACTGAGTTATACTGACTAACTACACAAATATAATCAAATATAACCCATACTCGTGATACTGACAACACAAATATAATCAATTATAACCCATACTCGTGATACTGATTGACTACACAAATATAATCAAATATAACCCATACTCGTGATACTGACTACACAAATATAATAAATTATAACCACTACTAGTGATACTGACTAACTACACAAAAATAATCAAATATAACCCATACTAGTGATACTGACTAACTACACAAATATAATCAAATATAACCCATACTGAGTGATACTGACTAACTACACAAACATAATAAATTATAACCCATACTAGTGATACTGACTAACTACACAAATATAATCAAATATAACCCATACTAGTGATACTGACTAACTACACAAATATAATCAAATATAACCCATACTCGTGATACTGACTAACCTCAAGGTTAGTTGCGTATCCTTTACAGTACGTTGCAAAACCAACCAAAACAGCCCCTACACAAATATAATCAATTATAACCCATACTCGTGATACTGATTGACTACACAAATATAATCAAATATAACCCATGCTCGTCTTACTGACTAACTACACAAATATAATCAAATATAACCCATACTGAGTGATACTGACTAACTACACAAATATAATCAAATATAACCTATACTGAGTGATACTGACTAACTACACAAATATAATCAAATATAACCCATACTGAGTGATACTGACTAACTACACAAATATAATCAAATATAACCCATACTGAGTGATACTGACTAACTACACAAATATAATCAAATATAACCCATACTGAGTGATACTGACTAACTACACAAATACAATCAAATATAACCCATACTGAGTGATACTGACTAACTACTCAAATATAATCAAATATAACCCATGCTCGTGATACTGACTGACCTCAAGGTTAGTTGCGTATCCTTTACAGGACGTTGCAAAACCAACCAAAACAGCCCCTGGGTGTTGTGTGGTTTTTCTAGGTAAATTTACGTCCAGTAGTTTGCCATTGCTTACTGGACGGTCGGTTTCTTTGATACCACTGTCGAAAATTACGCAAGGCGCATGGCCCGCAGCTGGGATTGACCCGGCATCCCGGCATTACGGAGCCACAGAGCCGACACTAACTAACTAACAAATTTAATCAAATATAACCCATTCTTAGTGATACTGATTACACAAATATGATACAGTATAACCCATGCTCGTGATACCGATTGACTACACAATAATAATAAAACATAATTTATACTCTTGATACTGACTAACCACACAAATATAATTTTTGTCCTACTACAGATAAATAAATTTGATTGTCTGTGTAGATGTGTAAGTGTATGAATGCCATTGCACAGCAGAAGTTAGCTGAAGCGCAGCTACAGCTATGACTAAAAATATCACGTGGTGAAACTTCACTCGCTTTCACGGTGCGACTCTCTTACAACTTCCGATAGCCACGAGAACAATCTGCATATAGATATGTATATACATATTATATATATACATTATATATATATATATATATATATATATATATATATATATATATATATATATATAATGTATATATATAATGTATATATATAATATGTATAGTTTCCGAGTAAAGATTCTTCGAGAGATCGCACGCGAACAAGGAGAACCAAATATAAATACACAGATGGCTAATATATATATATATATATCGAACCTTGGCAAGTCTGAGAACTGGACGGTTAAATGATTTCACTAACCTTTTAGTAAGAGAGCCGCTCTTCTAAATAAATAGTTTACGTTAGTTTCCCAACCCATAAATCTAGCTTAGCCATCTGTGTATTTATATTTGGTTCTCCTTGTTCCGTGCGATCTCTCGAAGAATCTTTACTCGGAAACTGACATTTTTGGGTCATATCAAGCGCTACGGCGGATTGGGGTACAACAAAAAGCAGAATGGCATGGTACCAGGAAGGAGGAGCAGGGACCGACCGACACGAAGATGTTCACAGGATATAAGTGCCTCCTTGACTATCAACGTGCATGAGGCTGAAGAGCTGACGAGAGAATGAGTTTTTTTCAGGCAGACCGTGATGAGAGCACCTGGCCCATGAGGATGCTAGTGAATCTTTCGAAAATCAGTGTACACTGTAGATGAGCCTGCATCGTGCGCGGTATTTGCAATGATTTCCAGTGGCTCTGCCTGCTCAAGATAACTGAGCCTCAACAGATAAAACCTGGTGCAATGAAGTGGAACCTCTCAGTTTTAATGTTATGTTGTAATGCGTTATGTTATGTTGTATTGCGTTATGTTATATTATGGCAGTCAGCGTCACTGCACACTTGGGCATTACCATGCGTGCTCAGTCCGCCGATGCAGCCGCCACTCCAGGGTACCTGTACTGATTGTTCCCATGAGGAGTTGGTAATGTCTCTTATCTCGGCATCGAAGGTGTCATAGACGTGCTTTCATCGTGCTTTATTTTCAAGTCGCGCAACCGTTTTAGTCTCACTTTTAATGCCTATGTGTGTGTTTGTGGTGTGTGTGTGTGTGTGTGGTGTGGTGTGTGGTGTGGGTATGTGTGTGGGTGTGTGTGGGTGGGTGTTTAGGGATGGGTGTGTGTTGTTTCTAAAGTTATTTGGTCAGTACAGGACTTTTCTGTGACACCATGACATTGGGCATAATGTGCTAGACCCACGTGTCTATACAGTGGACGTCTCATGTGATCAACATCACAACGCCACCTTTACTTCCACTCATTTCATGTGTACCCGTTTTAGGCTAAGTCGACCTGGGAGCCAGGATCAAGTTCTGTAAGTGAAGAACAGTAATTTGAAGCGAAATATTGATTTACTCTCTCAAGGTTGGCAAAACTTGCTCTTTATCCCAGGTAAACTCGCCATCGGAAACAGTGACTGCATTCTCTGTGAAGTAGTCATTAAACAACAGTCAGGAAATTATTAAACAGTAGTCATTAAACAGTAGTCATTAAACAGTAGACATAACACAGTAGTCAATACACAGTAGTCATTACATTAGTAATCATTACGCAGTAGTCATTAAACAGTAGTCATTAAACAGTAGCCATTAAATAGTAGCCATTAAACAGTAGTCATTAAACAGTAAACATAACATAGTAGTCATTACACAGTAGTCAATGCACAGTAGCATTACACAGTAGTCATTAATTAGTAGTCATTGAACAGTAGTCATTAATTAGTAGTTATTAATTAGGAGCCATTAAACAGTAGTCATTTAACTTTAGTCATTAAACAGTAGACATTAAACAGTAATCATTACACAGTAGTCATTATACAGTAGTCACTACATAGTAGTCATTACACAGTAGTCATTAATTAGTAGTTAATAATTAGTAGTCATTAAAAAGTAGACATTAAACAGTAGTCATTGCACAGTAGTCATTAAACAGTAGACATTAAACAGTAGACATTAAACAGTAGTCATTACACAGTAGTCATTACACAGTAGTCATTATACCGTAGTCATTAAATCGTAGTCATTAAACAGTAGTCATTAAACAGTAGTCACTACACAGTAGTCACTAAACAGTAGTCATTAAGCCGAAATCATTAACAGTAGTCAGTAAGCAGTAGTCATTGACAGTGGTAATTAAATAGTGGACATTAAAAAGTAGTCTTTACACATAGTCATTAATTGGTAGTTATTAATTAGTAGTCATTAAACAGTGGTCATTAACAGTAGTCAGTAAGCAGTAGTTCTTGACAGTGGTAATTAAATAGTAGTCATTAAACAGTAGTCATTACAAAGTAGTCATTACAAAGTAGTAATCAATTAGTAGGTAATAATTAGTAGTCATTAAACAATAGTCATTAAACAGTAGTCAGTAAGCAGAATTCAATAAGCAGTAGCCTTAACAGTGGTCATTAAACCGTAGTCATTATAGTCATTATAGTTATCAAATCGTAGTCATTAAACAGTAGTCATTAAACATTAGTCATTATTAGTAGTTAATAACTTGTAGTCATTAAACAGTAGGCATTTAAACAGAAGTCAGTAAGCAGTATTCAACAAGCAGTAGTCTTTAACAGTGGTCATTAAACCATAGTCACTAATCCATAGTCATTAAACCGTAGTCATTATACCATAGTCATTATGCCGTAGTCATTTAAACCGGATTCATTAGGCCGTAGTCACTAAACCGTAGTCAATAAACAGTAGTCAGTAAACCATGGTCTTAAAATGTTAGTCATTATAGCGTAGTCATTAAACCGAAGTAATTAAACAGTAGTCATTAAACAGTAGTCATAAAGCAGTAAGTAGTCACGAAAGAAGGCTATTGCTGCGGTCACTAATTATCTGAGCCTAATTATGGTCATTATGGTCTAGACAGCATATTACAGATAAGAGTGACCAGGGAATCTGATCGACCCTCTACACTCAATGGCCAGGCAAGAAGGACATATCAAACTGCAACTCGCAACACCGGAAATGGAACACTTCGCTGGCTGCTAAAGATGGACACGGAGTGCTTATGAGAGTGTCCCGGAAGCTGTGATATCAGTTCTAAAATCAACACTAAAACCAGCTTATAATCTGTAATTACCAGATTTTTTTTTTTTTTTTAAAATTCAAGTCGCAGTTTGCAGTATACCGAAAATGACAAATTATTTCTCCGGGTTCATCCAAACGTACTAGCAAAGTGTTCTGAAAGCTACTGCCAGTGTCATCTTCCTCATCATCTTCATCATCATATCATAAGCATTATCCTCCTCCTCATCATCATCATCATTAACATCATCATCGTCAAATGCCTGTCTGGCTGGCATAGGGAACTTGTCTCTCAATAACCTCAAATCTGCAACACAACATATCCATGACACCTTTCTATGCCTTGACAAAATGCTGTCAAGTATTATATCGTGTTGTATTCTTTTATATCAGTAGACTCCAGCCTGGGGGACTTAACACTTTTCGGTGGGTGGGGGGAGGGGAACGTCAAACTGAAAGAGCGCATTTGTTATTGTATTAATCCTTTATACTGACATTTTGTTTGTTTAATTATGCATAAATTATTTTAACAACTATTTATTCAACAGAACAAGAATATTTTTGTTTTTATTAGCAGTTGTGTTAAATTGATTCAAGAAACAACGTCACAGCACTAGGGGCATTCCCATAAGCGCTCCATCCCCATTCTCAGCAGTCAGTGAAGAGTTCCAATACTAATGTTGCCAGTAGCAGTCTGATTAAACGTCCGTCTTGCCTTTCCTCTGAGCCTCGAGCATCTGCCAGAACCTCTCGCCCTTCCCCCCCCCCCCCCCCCCCCCCCAACTGCATCAATCTCACCAGACTGTGGTGATCCATCTGCTCCTACGAACTGTACATGCTCTCCCACAAGACACTATCCATGTCTGGCTTATCCTGTATCAGTATTCCATCAATTTGTGAAGAACCAGCCTGTCTGTCCGGCTGTTTATTTTCCAACACACTGGCGTCTTCCGGTGAAAAAAAAATTCAGACAAAACTCCTCACTCGCGTCCTCCACAGTGAAGCATGCCACTCTGCATGAAGCATGTCTGTCCTGACCTTCCTCAGCATGCTTTCTGAGTTAGTTACAATCACGATGTGTGTGTGTGTGTGTCGGGTTCTCTAACCAGCGGAAAGCTGCAATGACCGCCTCCACTTCCATTCTTAAGCTGGATGTTGTGGTATCATTTGCTAGGCTTTCCTGCACTAAATGTCGACCATTAACTTTTGCTAAGAAACCTCAAGCATTTATTTCTCTTCTTGACACCGAACCGTCTGTGTAAATAATCAAATCCTCTGAGCGAGTTTTATATTGAAATAATTGTTGAATTTCCATCTCCGTAGCACCTGTTGGCCAGTCTCTGCATTCCCGGCTCAGCATCATTATGATCCTACACAAGTCTGACTGTTCAGACAGCACTTTGACCTACTCCTCTCCTCGCCTAATGTTGTCAAATATGCAAACCTGTCTGATTGTGTCTTCTGCCTGAGCCATCCATGACCTCCCTCTTATCAGCCGCTGACCCTTAACTGCACCCAGAGCTTCGTGCAAAAGGTGGTCTGTGTCTGCTGCTACCTTGAGATATGACTTCGCCTGCAGCACATTGTGCCTGCCTGCAAAATTCGGCAAACAAAGAATGTATTGCATACACGCTACTGGTGTGTCTCTGGTGCAACCCAGAAGACCAGCATAGCCGCGTTCTGTATGCGCTCTAGTTTGTCCATCTGACTCTTTGAGACGGTAAGCAGTCCTAGGCCATAATCAACCACTGACAGGATCAGTTGCTGATATAGTGTGGAAAGAATTCTCTGCGTTATGTCAATTGCAGCCATAGTCTTAAGTGCACTAAGTCCTTTTGGCATCTTGTCACAACACTCTTCACATGGTCCTTAAATGACAGGCTCCTGTCAAATGTTATTCCCAGATACTTAAGTTTGCTCTCTCTCTCTCTCTCTCTCTCTCTCTCTCTCTCTCTCTCTCTCTCTCTCTCTCTCTCTCTCTCTCTCTGTTGACGTTTCTACCATCTATAGTGAGACTTGCAACATTAGCTCGAACGATCATGTTGTCTAGAGAACATCACAAAACAGGCGCCTTTTCCGGGTGGACGACAGCCCTCATTTCTGTACACCACTCAGTCACTTTGTCTACTGTCGCTTGTAGCTCCCGGGCTGTTTGTTCCCTTTCTACCCTGTTGCGATTTAACATGGATCACGCAGAGAGCTCGCATTTCCACGGCTAAAATGGATAAGATAAAATGAGTAAACACTTGTAGTGACAGTACAACCTGCTTTGGGATCTCTGGTAACTACATCAGGTTGGATGTCTTCTCTGCTGAGGTAGGCGGATATACGGGTGATCGAAACGCCGGCCTGGAAAACGAAATAAATACCAATGTTGTTTAAACGGGGGACAGTATATAATGTTCTTCGATTAGGTTTACAATTACATTTTTTGGCTCGGACAAATAAAAGTTAAGATTGTATAAATATGCGAGCTGAAGGATATTAAACGCCTGCTTGATTAAAGTTGAGAGAAGATGTAAATCTACATGATTGGAGCTAAGTGAGAATGTAAATCTATATGCCTGAAGCTGAGGTAGAATGTAAATCTCTATGATTGGAGCTGAGGGAGAATGTAAATCTACATGACTGAAGCTGAAGGAGAATGTAAATATCCAGGACTGAGGATACAGGAGAAAGTAAATCTAGAGGATTGGAGCTGAGGGGTAATGTAAATCTACATGACTGAAGCTAAGGGATGATGTAAATTTATATAAGTAAAGCTGAAGGATAATGTAAATCTACATGACTAAAGCTGAGGCAGAATGTAAATCTACACGACTAAAGGTGATGGAGAATGTAAGTCTACATGACTCATAACTGATGCAACAGTAAATGTAAATCTACATGACTGAAGCTGAGAGATAATGTATATCTATATGACTGGAGCTGAGGTAGAATATAAATCTATATGAAGGGAGACTTACATTAACTTGATATGAGATAGGGAGACTGCACACCTATTTGATGCTGATTGTGTGAGGAAGACTGCACACCCGCTTCATGAGCAAGAGAATGTATGTTAACTTAGTGAGATCTGATGGACAATGTATGTTTACTTAGTGCGATCTGAGGGAGAATGTATGTTTACTTAGTGCGATCTGAGTGAGAATGTATGTTTACTTACTGCGTTCTGAGGGAGAATTATGTTTACTTAGTGAGATCTGAGGGAGAATGTATGTTTACTTGGTGAGATCTGATGGAGAATGTATGTTTACTTAGTGAGAGCTGAGGGAGAATGTATGTTTACTTAGTGAGAGCTGAGGGAGAATGTATGTTTACTTAGTGAGAGCTGAGGGAGAATGTATGTTTACTTAGTGAGAGCTGAGGGAGAATGTATGTTTACTTAGTGAGATCTGAGGGAGAATTATGTTTACTTAGTGAGATCTGAGGGAGAATGTATGTTTACTTAGTAAGATCTGCTGGAAAATGTATGTTTACTTGATGAGAGCTGATGGGAGGAAGAATGTGCGTCTAACTGACAAGAGATGAGGATGAATGTGGGGGCTACTTGGTGTTAAATGATGGAGAATGTACGTCCACTTGACAAGAGCTGAGGGTTCATGTACGTCTACTTGATAAAAGATGGGAAGAATAACAGAATCAGTTTAGATCATTCATCACCTTAACACAGATTGTTCATACTGGTCATTGTTAAAACCCAGGACTGACATCAACACCCAGACGTCACAGTGTAGACAGGCAACCCATTCTCTTCTACAATATAAATCATTCACCATGGGTACAAACAATGTCACAGATCTAACCCTCTATCTTCTACAACATACTTGCATCACCATGGGTTCAAACAATGTCACAGATCTAACCCTCTATCTTCTACAACATACTTGCATCACCATGGGTTTCAAACAATGTCACAGATCTAACCCTCTATCTTCTACAACATACTTGCATCACCATGGGTTCAAACAATGTCACAGATCTAACCCTCTATCTTCTACAACATACTTGCATCACCATGGGTTCAAACAATGTCACAGATCTAACCCTCTATCTTCTACAACATACTTGCATCACCATGGGTTCAAACAATGTCACAGATCTAACCCTCTATCTTCTACAACATACTTGCATCACCATGGGTTCAAACAATGTCACAGATCTAACCCTTCTCTTTTCTACAACATACCTGTATCAGCATGGGTACAAATAGTGGCATAGATTTAACCTTCTCTCTTTTACAACATACCTGTATCACCATGGGTATAAACAATGGCAGCGAAGTCAGCGGGATGTTCAACAAGTTGAACAGTTGCAGGGACACAAAGGCGACTTGTGGGTTCAAGTAGCCATCCTTTGATACAGCGATGAAAACTCCAAACGCCGTTAGCTGGACCTGAAACAAACATGACAGCGAACATTCGTTTATGTACTCATTGGCAATATTATTTTTTGGGGGGGGGGGGGGGGGGGGGGGGGGGGGGGGTCGGTGCCTGATGGCGTTTTATTATATCTCTATTTAATTGAATTAAAAATGGTGCCGTCTTCACAATAAAGGTGGGTTGTAATGTACACACATTTAACAGTGAGTATATTACGCTGAACAAATGCATCCATACTTCAAGAGCTGAATATTGAAGAGGGTTGGCTAGTAAAGACATTAAAACAAAGAAAATTGAAATATTTTGGTCACGTGAAACGTCATGGAAGTCTAGAGAGAACAATAATGGAGGGGTATATGCCTGGGAAGAGAGGAAGAGAAGGGCCAAGGAGAAGATGGGTGCAGGATGTGGCAGATGATCTCCAGATGGGTGTATCAGACGCAGGACATCTTGCTCAGGATAGGAAGGTTTTCCGGAGGGTTGTTATGGCAGCGAGGTTCCGCGAGGGACATGCTACTGAATGAATGAATATTACGCTGGAAAGACACAGTCTCTCCCACCGTGCAGCGGTCTGAAAGCCACGGGACAGGTCTTTTCTCTTAACAGCCGGCAGCGGGTGTCGAATCCTGGTCAGTGTCGAGAATTGCATAATCAAACGATTTCACTTGCTTTAAGCCACAGCGTGTGTGTGTGTGTGTGTTTTTTCCAGGAAAAATTAAAATTAAAATAAATGTAGCAATAAAAGTAATTTTCTTACATCTTGAACCAGGCACCAATTATTATTCTTTCGTTCAACACGTATCACGTATGCCTCCTTCCACGCGCTGATTGCTGATTTAAGAATAGACATCATAGCACAGCAGACG
Organism: Candidula unifasciata; assembly: GCA_905116865.2. Lineage (NCBI taxonomy): Eukaryota > Metazoa > Mollusca > Gastropoda > Stylommatophora > Geomitridae > Candidula > Candidula unifasciata. The sequence continues at coordinate 52,049 of CAJHNH020008545.1, forward strand.
GAGCGACAATTACTGATTACTGATCTAAGAATAGACATCATAGCACAGCAGACGTAGCGAGAATTACTGATTACTGATTTAAGAATAGACATTATAGCACAGCAGACGGAGCGAGAATTACTGATTACTGATTTAAGAATAGACATCATAGCACAGCAGACAGAGCGACAATTACTGATTACTGATTTAAGAATAGACATTATAGCACAGCAGACGTAGCGAGAATTACTGATTACTGATTTAAGAATAGACATCATAGCACAGCAGACGGAGCGAGAATTACTGATTAATGATTTAAGAATAGACATCATAGCACAGCAGACGGAGCGAGAATTACTGATTACTGATTTAAGAATAGACATTATAGCACAGCAGACGTAGCGAGAATTACTGATTAATGATTTAAGAATAGACATCATAGCACAGCAGACGGAGCGAGAATTACTGATTACTGATTTAAGAATAGACATTATAGCACAGCAGACGTAGCGAGAATTACTGATGACAGAATCGACAACACAGAACAGCAGAAGTAGCGAGAATTACTGATGACAGAATCGACAACACAGAACAGCAGACGTAGCGAGAATTACTGATGACAGAATCGACAACACAGAACAGCAGACGTAGCGAGAATTACTGATGACAGAATCGACAACACAGAACAGCAGACGTAGCGAGAATTACTGATGACAGAATCGACAACACAGAACAGCAGACGTAGCGAGAATTACTGATTACAGAATCGACAACACAGAACAGTAGACGTAGCGAGAATTACTGATGACAGAATCGACAACACAGAACAGCAGACGTTGCGAGAATTACTGATGACAGAATCGACAACACAGAACAGCAGACGTAGCGAGAATTACTGATGACAGAATCGACAACACCGAACAGCAGAGGTTGCGAGAATTACTGATGACAGAATCGACAACACAGAACAGCAGACGTAGCGAGAATTACTGATTACAGAATAGACAACACAGAACAGCAGACGTAGCGAGAATTACTGATTACAGAATCGACGACACAGAACAGCAGACGTAGCGAGAATTACTGATGACAGAATCGACAACACAGAACAGCAGACGTAGCGAGAATTACTGATGACAGAATCGACAACACAGAACAGCAGACGTAGCGAGAATTACTGATTACAGAATCGACAACACAGAACAGCAGTATTAGCGAGAATTACTGATTACAGAATCGACAACACAGAACAGCAGACGTAGCTAGAATTACTGATTACAGAATCGACAACACAGAACAGCAGACGTAGCGAGAATTACTGATTACAGAATCGACAACACAGAACAGCAGACGTAGCGAGAATTACTGATTACAGAATCGACAACACAGAACAGCAGACGTAGCGAGAATTACTGATGACAGAATCGACAACACAGAACAACAGACGTAGCGAGAATTACTGATGACAGAATCGACAACACAGAACAGCAGACGTTGCGAGAATTACTGATGACAGAATCGACAACACAGAACAGCAGACGTAGCGAGAATTACTGATGACAGAATCGACAACACCGAACAGCAGAGGTTGCGAGAATTACTGATGACAGAATCGACAACACAGAACAGCAGACGTAGCGAGAATTACTGATTACAGAATCGACAACACAGAACAGCAGACGTAGCGAGAATTACTGATTACAGAATCGACAACACAGAACAGAAAACGTAGCGAGAATTACTGATGACAGAATCGACAACACAGAACAGCAGACGTAGCGAGAATTACTGATGACAGAATCGACAACACAGAACAGCAGACGTAGCGAGAATTACTGATTACAGAATCGACAACACAGAACAGCAGTTTTAGCGAGAATTACTGATTACAGAATCGACAACACAGAACAGCAGACGTAGCTAGAATTACTGATTACAGAATCGACAACACAGAACAGCAGACGTAGCGAGAATTACTGATTACAGAATCGACAACACAGAACAGCAGACGTAGCTAGAATTACTGATTACAGAATCGACAACACAGAACAGCAGACGTTGCCAGAAAATACTTACCAAGTAGGGCATGGTGTTGAACATGAATATTAATGCCCCAATAATGTATGAAAATTTTTTGATGACGTCAAGCTCCTTCTTCCGAATTGCTTCAATCTTTTCTTGGAAAGAACCCTCCCAAGCATAGAGCTTCAACACCTAAGGGGGAATAAACGAGAAAGAACCACTGCATCATTCTGTCAATAAACCTTTCTGAGAATGTACAATAAACACCCGAGGTAATAATTTATTTCCTCGAGTGCCATAAGGTTTTACCGGAGATGCCATTGGCACCTTTCCGTACTTCCAGACGATACCGGAGATGACCATGCGTTTAAATAAACAGTAGGATCCGCTGGAACTGCTATCACTACAGACGGTCAACCTGTGACCTATGCTGATTTTACTAAAGCAATTTAAGAATTAGGAAGGATGGAGGGCTTTGTGGGCAGAGCTAAAAAAAACGAGACTTACACCAGGCACAACAAAGGACTTGGTAATCAGCATAAAACAGGTACTGTAAGCCTCACGAACGTTGGAGTTCATATTGAGAGGAGGATCTGAACACGTGTGGACATGTCTGAAGAGCATCGATGATAAGCCCAACTAACTAACTAACTAACTAACTAACTAACTAACTAACTAACTAACTAACTAACTAACTAACTAACTAACTAACTAACTAACTAACTAACTAACTAACTAACTAACTAACTAACTAACTAACTAACTAACTAACTAAACCAACTAACTAACTAACTAACTAACTAACTAACTAACTAACTAACTGAACTGACTAGACTGACTGACTAACTAACTAACTAACTAACTAACTAACTAACTAACTAACTAAACTAACTAACTAACTAACTAACTAACAACTAAACTAACTAACTAACTAACTGACTGACTAACTGACTGAACTGAACTAACTAACTAACTCTAACTGACTGACTGACTGACTGACTGACTGACTAACTAACTAACTAACTAACTAACTAGCTAGCTAACCAACAGAAAACAAAATCCTTGAACAACCAAAGATACCAAATACTGTAGATCCATATTTCTGAGTATGCTGTGACCAGCTAGGAATAAGACTAGAACTTATTACATTTTGAGTGAGGTACACACTAAAGATAACCACACATCACACGTTGTTTGGGGCTGACACATTTAAAAGTGAATAAAAGTGAAATAGCCACCGGCTGATGATCTTTGTTCAATTCCCACGGAGTCGGATTTGTTGGGGGGAGGGTGGGATCTTGAGTGAAGTTGAGTTTGAATCAAGAACCGACGACGCAGCACTCGGGGTATTCCCATAAGCGGTCCGTCACCATCTTCAGCATAGAGTTCTAACACCAATGGTTCCAAAAGCATTCTGATTACACGTCCGTCTTACGAGCATCGGATAGATTCACTCCCACCTGCATCACTCTCTCCAGACTGGTGATCCATTTGCTCCTCTCAATTGTGCACGTTCTCCTACAATGTCCTAACCACGTCTGCCTTATCATGCGTGAATATTCCACCAAGCTGTGCAGCGCTAATCAGTCTATCCGCCTGTTCGTTTCTATACAGACCGACATTCTGGTTTACCAGGACAACAGTACACGGCAGGTGGTCACTTCCATGATCATCAAGTACACTCCATACAGTATCTGCCTCTGCAATCCGTGAGACCAGTGTGAAATCACAGGCAGTGTCGGCATCGCATGACCTCATTGCCATCCTTGTGGATTTAGCATCGTTGATACAAACAAAATCTGATCCACCACAGCGTGTTCCGGCGCTTTTCCTTGTCTCTTTTCTCCCTGACTTTTCCCATTCATAGACTCGGTCCCCTGGCAGTTGTTTAATACCTTTTATCCAGCCCCACTGCTCATTTTTAACAAAGGCGCTAGGGTTGGATAATATGGAGCAACTGAACATAATAATAAATAAAAACATAAGCCTCAGCAAGCTACCTCTCACGGTAAACTAGTAGACCATACTAAAGGTTTGGCCACTACAATTTTTAATTTCTGAGCATTCTTCTTCTTCTTCTTCTTCTTCTTCTTCTTCATCTTCTTCTTCTTTTTCTTCTTCTTCCTCTTCTCCTTCTTCTTCTTCTTCTTCTTCTTCTTCTTTTTCTTCTTCATCATCATCATCTTCTTTTTCTTCTTCTTCTTCTTCTTCTTCTTCTTCTTCTTCTTCTTCTTCTTTTTCTTCTTCATCATCATCATCTTCTTTTTCTTCTTTTTCTTCTTTTTCTTCTTCTTCTTCTTCTTCTTCTTCTTCTTCTTCTTCTTCTTCTTCTTCTTCTTCTTCTTCTTCTTCTTCTTCTTCTTCTTCTTCTTCTTCTTCTTCTTCTTCTTCTTTTTTTTTTTCTTCTTCTTCTTCTTCTTTTTCTTCTTCTTCTTCTTTTTCTTCTTCTTCTTCTTCTTCTTCTTCTTCTTCTTCTTCTTCTTCTTATTCTTCTTCTTCTTCAGTGTTCTATCCCTTACCCCGCCCTCTCCACTTTCCAAGTTCATAACAAACGAAACTTGCAATGACCATATTTACCTTCATCCCTGCCAGAACCTCAGACATGACCCGCATCCTCTGATCCTTCAGCTTCATCTGCTCGATCTGGTACTTCTTCAGGAAGACCCCAATGATGGTGTTGGCGGGCACTGCCATCAGCATGACAGCGAGCCCAGCAAACACGGCCACGTTCAATTGCTCGTACAGCAGATACAGGGAGATTCACCAGCTGGGGGATGACGTGTCGTTATTACCTTTAACTGTAAGGTTTTCACAATAACATATCATAACATGGTAGTCGCCGCGATATCGGCTAGACGCTCGCCTGTATCGGAAGGTCGTGAGTTCGGGTCCTCACGGAGCCGGTTTTTTCATAAATGACCTTGGCTCCCAGATCAATCCAGCCTTGAGGATACTAGCTGTCCTCTTGGGAAGTAAAGGCGGCCGGTGGAATGCTGACCACTTCACCCACAAAGCCCTGATTGGCGTATACAATAAAGGTCTAGACTTTCATGGACAATAAAGCCTAAAGGCGCGGAAAGGGGTCCTTTATAACATAATATAGCTGTAGGCCCGGTTAAGGTCATAGAAGTGTATCGATGGTAGCACCAACACACAAAACCCACCATCTTTCTCTGTCTTTCGCTTGAATGATAACTTAATCATGTTCATTTCTTGATCTCTTCTCTGCCCTCTTCTACTTTGACTACCACGCCCCCCCCCCCCCCCCTCCCCCCGGTGTTGTGGTTATCACGATATATTTATTTGTTTCATGGAGAGGTTTCACTGTCAAGGGATAGTTTACATTTTATCTTTTGGTCAGTTTAAGTTACTCTCCATGCGCTTGTTGTATTCTACTCATATTAACTTTCTGATTCACAAACAACGAGTGATGTGAATTACTCCATCTGCTCAATCCCTCCTCAGATTAATATGTTCATTTACTTTTTTATTTTTATTTGTTTAATCTGGTCACAACTCATTCTAGAAATTTGACTTGTCCAACAGTTATCACTACTAATATAATACAGCTTTGAAAGAAATGTAAAAATGAATTTTGATCAGGCATATTTCTTCACTGGCACCTCCTACAAACATTATTTTGGCACTTTTCTTAGCTACTCGTTTCAGGTGCAGTTGTTACTCTTACCCACACTGCTCAGACTGTTAACTTAACTCTTCCTCTCGTCTTCTTCTTCTTCTTTTCTCTACTCTTGGCATGTCAAACATCATCTGGTCAGCGAGAGATCTCTGGAACGGGCCTGTCTTTTCTCTTCGTATAAAAAACTTTTCAGTGTCTCAGATATTTCTGCGGCCCATAATCTGCATGGTCGACCTCTGGCTCTGTTACCGCTGTATCTGTTCACCATTGCTCTCTGTGGTGCCCTGTCTGATACCAATCTTAATACATGGCCAAACCATTTGATTTGTTGTTTACTTATAAAATTCAGAATTGGTTCTGTGCCGACTCTTCTCCTGATATCGTCGTTCCTAAGTCGATCTTTCCTCGTTGCACCTAGCGTAGGAGGTAGACATTTCATTTCTGTCCTCGAATATTTTCCTTATTTGTCTTCTGAAGACAGTGTCTATGTCTGACATTGATAGCATAGTGTTGGTAAGAATATTGTGTTGGAACAGTGTTCTTTTGGTGTTTATATTCACATACTTGCATTTCAGAATTAGCGCCATGTGACATAAAACTTGATTTGCTTTATTGTTACTTTGCCGGATGTCTTTAATAATCTTCCTCTCTGATTGCCCTATTATTTCAACACAATTGTACTCAAATATGTTTAATTCAAAATTCAAACTTTCTGGCAAAGAGTGAGTTAGATTATATCCTGCCTCGTATTAAATAAGCTAAATCCTCTTTCCAAGACCATACACAATTACAACCTGCTACATGTGATCAGGGGGGCCACCGTTGTGTAGCGACTAGACGCTCGCCTGTGGATTAAAAGGGCGCGGGTTCAAACATTTTTTCAAAAATGACCTAGGCTGCTGCCAGGTCGATTCAACCTTGAATGGGAACCAGGTAAAGTCCTGGGAGTAGTGGCGGCCTGTGTGATCACCCACCTAGTACCGATTGGTCTTTAAAATATAGGTCTAGCCCTATATGCCCAATACGCCTGAAGGCATGGGCAATGGTCCTTTAATTTATATTCTTCTATGTGACAATACGCTCGGTGACTTCAGAATGTCTTTCCTCAACCTACTTTTATTTCTTTGTATTTTGAAAGTATGCAGAAAAATAGGGATTTGGATACCTCCCTAATCTAAGTAGGCGACCTGAAAAAAACATTTAATTTTCCGGGACTGTTGATAATATCAAACACTGAGACTCTTTCCCAGATGTAAAGTGTTAAGGTAGTACTGTCTGCAGATTTGCACACCATCTGTTGGTGTCAGATATTTATCTCCTAGCCAGACTTTTAGGGGCAGATAACTCCGGCTAATTGTGTTTAATTCACCCTGAGGTTACCTAACTCGAGGGCAGGTCCGACGGTCACTATTGACATGGTGAGCAGAAAGTGTTAACAGAAGAATTGACACCGTCTTATTTTATTGTGATGGCAGGTGAAGTAGTCTGGAGGTGTGACTTGTCCTATTTGCTCTGGTCAGATGAATTGACCAGGAGATCCTAGCGTGGGAATTTAAACAAGTGTTGTACAGCTATGACTGACAGCACATAAACTTACCCACAGGGAGGAGCTGTGACATCCTTGAATGAGAATGGTTTTAGGCGTAATGTAGGAGGAGCTTGATAAAAGTTATAAAGGGGTGAACTCTAGGTCTGGTAAATGAGACTCTGTCCAGCACATGCCATCTGTTGGGCTTAACCTAAGCTTGAGACAGAACTTTTGGCATCGTGGTTTCATTTTCCAGGTAAGAACGAAATTAGTTTCAAAACCTTTATTTTATTTATGATAGAGATCTAACTGTCTTTTTACTCAAGTGTGTGTCTTCATCACTTTGTAGTACTCCTAGGCGGACATTTCTTTATTCTCTTAGGGCACTGTCACATTGCTTTATATCCTCTTTGATAGTGTCATGAATGTTTTTCGTGCACATGTGTTTCAATGTTGTAAACCCTAAATGTTGATGTTACCATTGAAATTTAATGAACTATCATGTTTTTGAAATCACAAGCGTGAAGATAACTTTGGCAATCTTTTCACGTGTGGTTAATGTGAATCTGTATTACATACAGCTAACACACTGAAATGTGTTTAACTCTCTGGAGGCTAATGCGGAGATTGATCCCGGAGAGTAAATCCACGAGATTTGTTATTCGATTCGCCTCAGAAATATTGTTAGCTTTCTGGGCGCGTCCAGTGTTCCAAGCATGGATTCCAGAACTTGTTCGGTCTTACTGATTGTCATTTGAGTCTGTACGAGAGATGGCATCTGACGTAGAAGACGTGACTATCATTACAGGACTTGTGTAGAGGAAGGCAGTAAATGTAACGGGTGGAATGTGAGACATAAGCCCTTCCAAATTGGACAGGAGTGAATGTGAACATGAGGGAGAGATGAAATGTTTTATTTAAATAAACATGTTTGATGTTATTATAATATACATGCTTAGTGTACACCTAGAGCAGATACTACAGATATGCGCTTGTTTCTTTATCACAGTTCCCACATTGGGCAGGGACTAGTAGGCATCCATTCTTTGCCGACAGTCTGAGTGTAACGACCTGCATGAAAGCAGTGAGGACGACAAACTGGAAAAGATAGGCAGGGTCTCAAGCCGAGAACTGTCCAAAGGTTGTTACTTTCCAATACCTTTAGGATTTCATCATTCACATCATTTCAACTCTACTAGCCTAAACAAGTTCATTTTATTTTTGGTTAGATTTATTAAATAAATCTTTTTCATTTTGTTACAAAATAGTTGAGTAAACTGTGCACTTAGGTTCAAGTGTCTTGGTGCATAATAGTTTACTTCAGCTAACAAATATTTAAATCACTTGATGGGGGCTTTTAAGTAATGTCAGGAGAGGAGAGCATTCGGAGAGGTTAACTGAGCACCTTGATTATATCACAGTGGGTGTATCCAGATATCTATCTATCCCTTCTCCTACTCCTGTGGATACAAGTACAGCAACTTTCATTTCATGGAACGAGCCACTCGCTGTTTTCTTGGCTATCCAGGACTGTCTAGGATCAACATAGCTTAGATATTAGTCCAGTTTCTCACGTGGGTGGGCATTGTTAAGGTTCAAACCCACACCCTCACTATATCAGTGTATTTACCCACTTGGGCGCGCGACATTCTATATCCATCATATATTTATATAGAGTGTATACCCCTGCCTTGTGCTTGTATTTGTAACTTTTCCTTATTGACACACTCGACAAGCGATGCAGGGAGCAGAATCCTCTTGCTCTCAACACCCTCATCAGTAAAAATGCAGACGAGGCAGATGTATTGATCTACAGAGACGGATTTGTTATACGCCAACAAAAAAGCGCATGGACGTTCACAGCACGCTCAGCGGGTAAAGCAGCCAGAGAAGCCAACGGCGCCTTCTCCATGACAACCAGCAAAATTACGATGGACGTGATGGCAATAACGCAATCGTACAAGTGGCTCAAAACACAAAACGACATCCGAGCATGTGTATTCAGTGATGCAATGAGTATGATCAGGAGGGTTTAGGCCGGTTCGGTACGAAGGCAGCGGCTTGGGCTATTACAAAAGTCCACTGTGCGTGGAGTCACCTTTATTTTCGTCGGCATCGATGGAAATTACGTAGCTGATAGGTTGGCTGATTCCGTCATCACCATCGACGGTCAACCTATGGATCATGCTGATATTATTGATGCCCTTTGAGAAATGGGAAGGGTGGAGGATCGGCATAGCAAAAAACGAGACGCCCACCAGGCACATCAAGGGACTTGTTAATCAACATATAACTGGTACTATTAGCCACCAGACGCTGGGGCTCATGCTTATAGGAGGATCTGAGCCCCTATGGATATGTCTGGAGTGCGATGCTGAGAACCGGGCTAAATAACTAAGTAACTAATATATTCATAAGGTTGCCTGAGACAGTGGACTACTATTTGTACATACGAAGTGTTTGAAGAATTGGCCAGAAAATGACACACAGAAAGGTAAATGTACGATACCTGGAACGGCATTGAGAACATCAGGTAGAGGTTGGTACAGATGTCCACCATTCTCTGGGAGTCCACGGACATCAAGTTGACGATCTCGCCGGCAGTTGTGGATGTGTCGCTGCTTGTGATGGTCAGTGACTGGACACAGGAATGCACGGATTATTTACAGCGTGTCAGATCAGCTATTTACAACTTGTCAAATCAGCTATTTACAACTTGTCAGATCAGCTATTTACAACTTGTCAGGTCAGCTATCTATCTCCAGGTTAGTTTGAGTTTGGTTCTTCTTCTTAACGCATTCCATCGCTTCATGTGTCGATTGCGTGACACTGGACTGAAGCGTGGTGAAGCACGTCTCATGGGAACAATTATTAGAGTACTTTGGAGTGGTTGCTGCATAGGAGGACAGAGCACGCATGGGAATGCCCAATGTGCAATGACGTCAATTATGAAAACATAACACAAACACAACATTCAGGTGTCGAGAGGGGTAATAAGGTTTTGCCTCTTGCTCTCTGGCCGCCTAGACCATAAACACATCTTGATGTTGTCGCGTTTCTCTGATGTTATCTTTCGAACGTATTCTTGATCTACTTTCTGCTCTACGTCCCTCTCTCCTCCTTTGATATATGGTTTGGCCTTACAGGCATTCTCTCTGAGTGACAAACTATTTCATTTGTTGTTTTTATAAGTAATTTAGAATTGGTTCTGTGCCAACAGTTTTCTCTTATAGCCTTATTCCTGATTTTATCACTTATGATCACTCCTGCAGCTCTTCTCTTATATCTCATTTCCATGGTCACTAATTTTGTTGTAAGATTTGTTGTGAGTGACCACGCCTGGCACTAGTAGCATAGAATAGAAATTAAAATGCTTTGTATAAAATATTTCTTTTTGCTGATTGGGATCATCTTATGCTGTAAGAGTGGGGCTTTTTGTCTTAATATCTGGTTTGCTGTACTGACTTTGATGGTGACTTCATCCAATTTTCAAACTTCGGTGAATGTTGTTCCCGAATGTTTAAACACAGACGGCTCTGTAATGCCATTGCGCTCTACCGCTGTATTTAGTTTCTGCTTTACTTCTGTCCTGTCAGTGTTGATTTCCATGTTATTATATGTTAGAATAATATGACGATGATGTTGACGATGAGGCAGAATAAGAAGAGAGAGGAAGAAGGAGAAGAAGAAGAAGAAATCTTATTTTATGTTGTGTTATCGACTAAACGCAGCCTACGGATCCAAGGGTAATATGTTCAAATCTCAACATAGTTGGATTTTTCTCAAAATGACCTTGGCTCCTATGTCGACCCAACCTTAAATGAGTATCGGATAAAGCCCTGGGACGTGAAGGCAGCCATCGTGATGTTGACCGCATTGTTCACTTGGTGCCAGTTGATCTAAATATAAGTAAAACCTTGTACGCCCAATGCTCCAGGAGGTGTGGAAAAGGATCCTTTTATCTTGACCGCTCTAAACTCCACACTGTCTTATCCAAATGAGGAGCGGACAACCTGTAGAATTTTCTGATAAGTGTCCATGCAGGAAAAAATGAAAGGAAGAAAGCTGGTCACCCGACTGTGTAGGTAGCGGCTTGGAACATGTGACAGTCTAACAATTAACCACCAGACGGCTCTCACTGCTGTAAAACTACCTTTTCCTCTTCTTTTTCTCTTCCCCCTTCCCATCCATTTCCTTTTCATCCATCTTCTGTTCTTCGTTTCCCCTTTCCCCTGTCACATTGCTACAGGACTGTAGCCCAGTGATCTATCGATCATTCACTTTGCCCTCTCTTAGACGAAGAAGAAGATTCACTTTGTCCTCTCAAAGACGAAGAAGAAGATTCACTTTGTCCTCTCAAAGACGAAGAAGAAGATTCACTTTGTCCTCTCAAAGACGAAGAAGAAGATTCACTTTGTCCTCTCAAAGACGAAGAAGAAGATTCACTTTGTCCTCTCAAAGACGAAGAAGAAGATTCACTTTGTCCTCTCAAAGACGAAGAAGAAGATTCACTTTGTCCTCTCAAAGACGAAGAAGAAGATTCACTTTGTCCTCTCAAAGACGAAGAAGAAGATTCACTTTGACCTCTCAAAGACGAAGAAGAAGATTCACTTTGTCCTCTCGAAGACAAAGAAGAAGATTCACTTTGTCCTCTCGAAGACGAAGAAGAAGATTCACTTTGTCCTCTCGAAGACGAAGAAGATTCACTTTCCCTCTCAGACCTGCAACCTTAAGGTTCACCTTGCCATCTTGAGATTTAAAAAAAATCTTAGTCTGGGTGGCAGACTACAAATGCACATCCTAGATACCCCGTTTAACCTTCAAAGAAGTTGTAGTTAGGCACCCAAAACGGCTACATCAACCGGTTGTAACCTACCGTCCTGCTTCGGGTACGAACAAGCAGCCTGGTCATTGTTTTCTGTATTTGTCTTGCTCTTATCGAGTGGCTTGAGATTCAGCTAAAACATCCATTCACATCTTTTTTGATATTTTTCTGGTATTTTGCCTAAGTGATCGTCAGAAGAAAGAATAGCCTGGCTGTATTCTTACCATAAGGCCTAACTATTCTCGGCTCTCAATGTAGTTTTCGTCCCTCACGAGTAATGAAGACCACTTTCATCCAAAGTAGTAATAATCAATGATTATGAGTACGAAGGTGGCTGATTAGTCCAATATGAGTATGGAACGTTCTTGATCAGTGCGGACAACAAGTGGAAGCCGCAGTAAGTGTGGGATTAGCGATACGATTCTTTCTAGTCTGCCTCCGTTTCTCTGCCTGTGCAACCTCCGCTGCCTTGCAGGCTGATGCATCATGCCTGAGGGACGTACGCTATCCAGCAGGTCTTGTGCAGCAGCCCCTACGTCGCTGTGTTGATGCCAAAAGAATTGAGAGCAGTCTTGAGTTTCCTTGTAGCGCCTTTTCTGTTCTCACTGAGACCGCTTTTCTTGATGGAGCTCACCATAAAATACTCTTTGGGAGGCGATACTCTGGCATGCGGGTTAGGTGACCAGCCCAACGCATCTGATAATTCCTCAGTATCGTACCTCTCGATGTAATGTCACACTTAGGGGGATATACTGAAGATTGGATCCGACCGCTTATGGACTTGTCCTATGTGCAGTAAGTATAATCTTTCGATTAACTAACTAACTAACTCTCGGTGTAATTCACTCACAGTCTTATTCCAAACATCTCTACAATGCTAGTTTTCCTGACCCTGTGATATAATATTGGTGACTTTTTTTGGTATTTCGTTGGCGATTATTTTCTATTCCTGTAATCTACTTGTAACATTAATTCTCGCCAAATTCTGTCTGTACAGATACCAACCTTCTTGTAGATCGCTGCGATAAGAACTGCTTTGATGCGCATCCCCATACGTTTAGACAGAAGCAATGCTTGGTTGGATCCAAGTGACACGATCAGCTGAACCACGAAGTACGAACCGGCCAGCACGTATCCCTTCCAGACCTGTTCGGTTTCTCGGGCAGCCACATAGCCCAGCAGAGCCCTGTACTCACCATAAGTCAAAATTGAGTCAAACTGTTAATTTATCATTACCTAATTATATTAATATTATTTTGTTATAAGCAACAATATTTCCGCGGACAGCGTAAGAATATGCATTACGGAAACAAATTTTTAAAAACAAAACAAAAAACTTAGAACTTTTAAGCTTAAACTCTCCAGAAAATATATTAAACACCACAGGAATATATCATGGCAGAAAAAAAAAAATGGATCAGACACTAATAATATCTCAAGAATTGAATATTGGTGGGGAGCGGAAAAGGGGGGGGGGGGGGGGGTTCTATATCATTTCTATAAAACGGAAGTATTTAGAAATTGTCTTGCCTCCCTTCTTCTAGAACATCATATCTACTATTTACAAAGCATACATAAACTTGATAAATTAGATGATAAATCTAATGCACAAACTTAAACTTTATAAACGAAACGATGAATCTAATGTTCAAAAGAACCCCATGATAAACGAAATGACAAAGACTGTCTTCAAACATTTACTTAGGAAACGAAATGATCAAGCTAGTTAACAAACATATAACTACTAAAGAATATAATAAATAATATGTACAGATTTAAACCTAATAAAATTGTTAAAACAATTGTTTACAATTACAACCCTCTTACTCGGTAATCTTCGGGGTGGCGAAAGTAAGTAAATCCATCAATGTCTTCATGAACTGCAACCATTGAAAAGAATTAAAATAAACTATTGAACCAAAATAGTTTATCACTAAGAACGTCTGGATAATAATACATTGTGAGGAATTTTCATTGTCACAGTAAATTATGTGAAAAATGTTTTGTCAACATAAATAACATTCTCAGGCCTATCTCTTAACTTTCTGAAACCTGAATTCTCTCAACCCAGTGACCAACAGTGCGTCCACCAACTTCGCAGCTTCCACACATGACACTCAAAGGTTTACAAATGTTCATCACAATATCTTTTCTGTAGCCAGAATCTTTACGTCAGTTCGCTGTTTGTAATGCACGTTGTCCACACGTTCTGTTTTAATGGATAAGTGCAGCTGCTAGGAGAAGTTGTCGTTTGTACAAACAGTATTGAGATGTTAATTTTTTAACGTGCACAGTTTCAGTTTACTATATTCCAAGAAGCAAAAGAAAACCAAACGATTTACTATATTCCAAGAAGCAAAAGAAAACCAAACAGTTTACTATATTCCAAGAAACAAAAGAAAATCAAACGATTTACTACAGTCCAAAAAGCAAAAGAAAACCAATTTACTATATTCCAAGAAGCAAAAGAAAAAAAAACAATTTACTATATTCCAAAAAGCAAAAGAAAACCAATTTACTATATTCCAAGAAGCAAAAGAAAACCAAACAATTTACTATATTCCAAGAAGCAAAAGAAAAAAAAACAGTTTACTATATTCCAAGAAGCAAAAGAAAACCAAACGATTTACTATATTACAAGAAACGAAAGAAATCCAAACGATTTACTATATTCCAAGAAACAAAAGAAAACCAAACGATTTACTATATTCCAAGAAGCAAAAGAAAACCAATTTACTATATTACAAGAAGCAAAAGAAAAAAAAAACAATTTACATTATTCCAAGAAGCGAAAAAAAAACCAAACAGTTTACTATATTCCAAGAAGCAAAAGAAAACCAAACAGTTTACTATATTCCAAGAAGCAAAAGAAAACCAAACAGTTTACTATATTCCAAGAAGCAAAAGAAAACCAAACAATTTACTATATTCCAAGAAGCAAAAGAAAACCAAACAGTTTACTATATTCCAAGAAGCAAAAGAAAACCAAACAATTTACTATATTCCAAGAAACAAAAGAAAACCAAACAATTTACTATATTCCAAGAAGCAAAAGAAAACCAAACAATTTACTATATTCCAAGAAGCAAAAGAAAACCAAACAATTTACTATATTCCAAGAAGCAAAAGAAAACCAAACAGTTTACTATATTCCAAGAGGCAAAAGAAAACCAAACAATTTACTATATTCCAAGAAGCAAAAGAAAAAAAAACAGTTTACTATATTCCAAGAAGCAAAAGAAAACCAAACGATTTACTATATTACAAGAAACAAAAGAAAACCAAACGATTTACTATATTCCAAGAAGCAAAAGAAAACCAAACAATTTACTATATTCCAAGAAACAAAAGAACACCAAACAATTTACTATATTCCAAGAAGCAAAAGAAAACCAAACAGTTTACTATATTCCAAGAGGCAAAACCATACCAAATAATTTACTATATTCCAAGAAGCAAAAGAAAACCAAACAGTTTACTATATTCCAAGAAGCAAAAGAAAACCAAACGATTTACTATATTCCAAGAAGCAAAATAAAACCAAACAATTTACTATATTGCAAGAAGCAAAAGAAAACCAAACAATTTACTATATTGCAAGAAGCAAAAGAAAACCAAAC
Source organism: Candidula unifasciata (assembly GCA_905116865.2). Classification (NCBI taxonomy): domain Eukaryota; kingdom Metazoa; phylum Mollusca; class Gastropoda; order Stylommatophora; family Geomitridae; genus Candidula; species Candidula unifasciata. The sequence continues at coordinate 67,663 of CAJHNH020008545.1, forward strand.
AATTTACTATATTCCAAGAAGCAAAAGAAAACCAAACAATTTACTATATTCCAAGTAACAAAAGAAAACCAAACGATTTACTATATTCCAAGAAGCAAAAGAAAACCAATCAGTTTACTATATTCCAAGAGGCAAAACAAGACCAAACAATTTACTCTATTCCAATAAGCAAAAGAAAACAAAACAATTTACTCTATTCCAAGAAGCAAAAAAAAAAAAAAAAAAAACAGTTTACTATATTCAAAGAAGCGAAAGAAAACCTAACGAGGCAGTCGAACAAGAAACAGATATCAATCGTAAACTGATTAGAAAACAAATTAGATTTTTTCAATAATGTTGGACGTTGTAGAAGAATATTTGATTTACAAATGGATTGTGTGTCGTACTGACGATACCCATAGACACGAAATCTCCCGCAGCATCTGCCTTCTGATGTAGATTTGATTGTCCCAGTAGCAGACTAGCTGGTCACAAGTCATACTGTTTCTTTCATTCGTCCTTTCTTGCTGGATCCACACATAATCCATAACTCAAGCAATTTTACACGCCTTGTTTCATTCGACAACGTATCTTCTTTTATCATTCATTTAAGCGTGAGAAGAAATCAAACACAAAGAAAGCCAAGGCCGGATTTGTGCATCCTCATGGCACAAGAAGATTTTGATTATTTGAGAAAATGGGACCCCTGATATACATTCTATGTCATTTGTTATACACTATCAAATCAGTTTTTAATCCTAGGTCGATCCAGGCTTAAATGGTCACCAGGTAAAGTCATGGTAGGTAAAGGCGGTCGATGTGATGCCGACCACATCCCCCACCGAGTGCTGATTTGACTATTAAATATAGATTTTGGTCAGTGGAGATCCTGCATCAAGATCAGCCAAGAAGAGAGAACCTTATTCTTCGGTAGAGCGTCATTTGGTGCATCAAGATCAGCCAAGAAGAGAGAACCTTATTCTTCGGTAGAGCGTCATTTGGTGCATCAAGATCAGCCAAGAAGAGAGAACCTTATTCTTCGGTAGAGCGTAATTGGTGCATCAAGATCAGCCAAGAAGAGAGAACATCATTCTTCGGTAGAGCGTCATTTGGTGCATCAAGATCAGCCAAGAAGAGAGAACATCATTCTTCGGTAGAGCGTCATTTGGTGCATCAAGATCAGCCAAGAAGAGAGAACCTTATTCTTCGGTAGAGCGTCATTTGGTGCATCAAGATCAGCCAAGAAGAGAGAACATCATTCTTCGGTAAAGCGTCATTTGGTGCATCAAGATCAGCCAAGAAGAGAGAACATCATTCTTCGGTAGAGCGTCATTTGCTTGACTTTAGATACGTAGCTGGTAAAGATTGTGCTTTCAGGTTTATTTATCACAGACTGAATAGATATTTGTTAACATTGATCGAGTCTGTATCAATGAAATTTTACTCTCCTATATTATGTAAACAGAAAGATCACATAATTAATTTGAAGTTACCATGGTAATCATGTGACTGATTTTTAAATTCCAGCTGTAAGATGTACAGCAACTCGACAATGTGATTAAAGCATTTCAGCAAGAAAAGAATTAACTTGTGCTTTATTGTATGTTCGATTTACCTCTGTAGTAACGCACCTGACGAGATATAGCGAAATATGCAAGGCAATAAATTGTGCAATGTATTGTTTGTGTCCGCATTTTTTAAATATACAAAATACATGTCAATATGCCCAATGCATTTGAAAGCCCAGTCAAGGGTTCTTGACTTTTTACTTCTTCTTCTGCTTTTCTAGCCCCCCCCCCCCCATCCCCCCTCCCCCTTTTCACAATGAAGCATAGGTCCTCAACCAACTCAAGCCAAGTCGTTCTATCTTTTGCTATCGCATGAAACTCTCCCCATGTCCGCCTCATCCTTCTAACTTCATTCTCCAGCGCCCTTCTCCAAATTGTTTGTGGCCTTCCTTTATTCCTATGCCCCTGTGGGTTTCAGAGCAAAGACATTCTAGATTTTTTAATCTCTGGTTTCTTCAACGTGTGTCCTATCCTATGCCAGCGTCTTTTCCTCACCTCTTGGTCAGCTGGAACTTGCTTAGTTCTCTCCTAATGCTCGACATTAGTGATTCTACCATACCATTTAATTCCCTCTATTCTGCGCAGGCACCAGTTAATGAATGTCTGTTTATGAGTAAACCCGTGTGTCACCGGGGCCCTCATGTGAAGCAAAGAATAGTGAGACTGCACCCTACCAGGCATGTCGTAAGAGGCGACTAAGGGTGGGGTTGGGCTACTCAATCCTGTTAAAACAAAAGCCACAAAAACCAACCGCTTACCTGAGCAGTCAACAGCAGAGGGCCGGCAGTGTTATATAGAACTTTGAACAGCGATGGTTCTTTAAATGGCGACTTGGGTGGTTTAACCTGCTCACTTGCAGGAGGTCCAGCCCCGCGAGGACCGTTCTCTTGTTTGAGAGCTGCGATCTCCTTGGTGTTCTTCTCGGTTCCTCTGATTAAGGGTGTTTTCTCGTTTGATGATAGATGGTCTGGACTAAGAGACTTGTACATGGACGACACGACTGTTGGTCTAATCAAGAAAATGAGATACACAATGTGTGATGTCTGGAATTTTGCAGAAGGTTTCTAAAAAATCAGTGTCGACGTATGTAAAATATAGGTACAGTGTGTTGTTCAAAACCTTCTCTCTCGCTATCTATCTATCTATCTATCTATCTATCTATCTATCTATCTATCTATCTATCTATCTATCTATCTATCTATCTATCTATCTATCTATCTATCTATCTATCTATCTATCTATCTATCTATCTATCTATCTATCTATCTATCTATCTATCTATCTATCTATCTATCTATCTATCTATCTATCTATCTATCTATCTATCTATCTATCTATCTATCTATCTATCTATCTATCTATCTATCTATCTATCTATCTATCTATCTATCTATCTATCTATCTATCTATCTATCTATCTATCTATCTATCTATCTATCTATCTATCTATCTATCTATCTATCTATCTATCTATCTATCTATCTATCTATCTATCTATCTATCTATCTATCTATCTGTCTATCTATCTATCTATCTATCTGTCTATCTATCTATCTATCTGTCTATCTATCTATCTATCTATCTATCTATCTATCTATCTATCTATCTATCTATCTATCTATCTATCTATCTATCTATCTATCTATCTATCTATCCATCCATCTATCCATCCATCTATCTATCTATCCATCTATCTATTCATCTATCCATCCATCTATCTATCTATCCATCTATCTATCTATCTATCTATCTATCCATCCATCTATCCATCCATCTATCTATCTATCTATCTATCTATCTATCTATCTATCTATCTATCTATCTATCTATCTATCTATCTATCTATCTATCTATCTATCTATCTATCTATCTGTCTGTCTGTCTGTCTGTCTGTCTGTCTGTCTGTATGTCTGTCTGTCTGTCTGTCTGTCTGTCTGTCTGTCTGTCTGTCTGTCTGTCTGTCTGTCTGTCTGTCTGTCTGTCTGTCTGTCTGTCTGTCTGTCTGTCTGTCTGTCTGTCTGTCTGTCTGTCTGTCTGTCTGTCTGTCTGTCTGTCTGTCTGTCTGTCTGTCTGTCTGTCTGTCTGTCTGTCTGTCTGTCTGTCTGTCTGTCTGTCTGTCTGTCTGTCTGTCTGTCATAGTCATGAGCCAATAAACCAACACAGAGAAAATTGAACTAAAAAACAAACAGAACAAACAGATCAGCCAAGAAACCTACACAGAGAAAGTTTAACTCAAACAAACAGAACAAACAGATCAGCCAAGAAACCCACACAGAGAAAGTTTAACTCTAACAAACAGAACAAACAGACCAGCCAAGAAACCCACATAGAGAAAGTTTAACTGAAACAAGCAAAACAAATAGACCAGCCAAGAACCCACACAGAAAAAGTTTAACTCAAACAAACAGAACAAACAGACCAGCCAAGAAACCCACATAGAGAAAGTTTAACTCACAAAAAAAGGACAAACAGGGCAGCTAACAAACACTATACCTAATCTTCTCATTGTAAGCATCGGCCCGCTCCTTCTCCTTCTGGTAGGCCTCTTCAAACAAAGGAACGCTGGCGTCACTGACGTCTGCTGGTGGTAGGTCAAACACGTCCTCTTCTGATATCGTCTTCTTGAACCCTTTCACCAGAAGCCTGCCCGGGGAGGGAATAAGGGTCAGTTTTCTTCTTCAATACCAGGTAGATATAATTTAGCTCAGTGGTTTCCCGTAGGTAGGTTGCGTATCCTTTACAGGACGTTGCAGAACCAACCCCAACAGCCCCTGGCTGTTGTGTGGTTTTTCTAGGCAAATTAACGTCCAATAGTTTGCCATTGCTTCTTGGACAGTCGGCTCTCTTGATACTACTGTCAAAACCAACGCGAGGCGCATGGCCCTTAGCTGGGATTGAATCCGGCATCCCGGCATTACGAAGCATTCGCATCGACTTAGCCACAGAGCCGACGGTTTCCGGTATAAGATGAAAATAAATACTACTGGAGCTGAAGCATTGCAGGTCAGTAGAATTCCTATTCCGCTACATTTGGGGTTGAATGGTACTTGGTCTGAAGCCAGTAAAAAAACGTATCCAAGCCTTCAGGCGTGTTGGGCAAATAGGGCTAGACCTGTATCTTACAGACCATTCGGTACTTGGTTGGTGATGTGGTCCGCATCACACCAGACGCGTTTCTTTCCATGACTGTACCTGGTACTAACTCAAAGCTGGGTCGACCTGGGAGACAAGGCCATTTTTTTAACAAAACAAAACCGGCTCTGTCAAGACCTGTACCCAGGACATTCTGATCCGCAGGCGAGCGTCTAGCCACTACACCATGGCGAACTCCCCCCCCCCCCCCCCCCCACCTTGAAGCAGGTTGGATCATTTAAATAGCTTGGAAGCTTATACTTTAAGGATGGGAGAATGGATTAGAAAGTTTCAACAAGATGCTAACGAGCCAGTGCACCTACACATCAGTTGACAACATTTTTAAGAGCGCCTAAGAAGCAGATTATAAAACAGCATATTCATACCTATACTGTGCCAGACTTGGATATTATCAAAAGCTAACCTACGTAAAATCAACACCTGTGAAATGAGATGCCTGAGAAAAGTCGCAAACTTAACCATCGAGGCAAAGATATTATTAGACAGACTGTAGGAACAACATCATGCAGCAAATTCATTGAGAAACATACAATCTAGTTGTTTTAGTAAGAATGCAGTCTGAACAACTACCAACTCAGGCGCTACACATTTAGAGATCTGAAATGAAACAAGAGGTCGCCATAGGAGCGACATTAAAGAGCTTCTACATAGACACCGAATGACAATAACCATTACTACCCATAAAGCAATGGGTGGCAAACTGCTCCTCCCCACGGCGCTTAACGTCAAAAGTAGAAATTGGTGATGATGATGATGCAGATAGTTCTCATTTTGTTTCTGCAATATTTACTTAGCCAATTTTCTGTTGCTACCTTGCGGTGAAAAGGTTTGCCATAGAGATCGCCAGACGTCTCTTTCAGCACTTTTCTTTCTGGCTTTGTTCCATTCCAGGTCTCTGTCATTTCTGTTGCTACCTTGCGGTGAAGAGGTTTGCCATAGAGATCGCCAGACGTCTCTTTCAGCACTTTTCTTTCTGGCTTTGTTCCATTCCAGGTCTCTGTCAGTTATGGACTGTCAGATGTTGTCTTTCCAGTGGACGCTGAGTCGCCCTGTTGGTCTGGTTCCTTAGTTCTTGGCCTCCCATGACTACAACGCTGATCTTTTTTCTCCTATTATGCATTCAAGTCCAAACCATCGTATCTGTGACTGATCCACTCGAGTTCGTAAACCTTGGGTTTCAAGATCATGGCGTATTGTTCGGTCTACCACTGACCGCATAGTTTTGAGGAACTTATAATTGATAAATGTTATAATAAACAACATAAATTTTCCTTGTCAACACAGGTGTTAGACGTGGGAGGCATACTATCACCTGCTTTTGGTCAAGCTGACCATTGTCGGCTGATGAAAGAAGTTACCGGAGATAGACGCAGAGTTAATGTGTGGCCAATTATCTCAGATTTAGATAAGGGAGCTGCGTGGTCTGGAGACATAGTGTCCACCTCGAGTGCTAGAGCACGGCCTTCTCTATTTATAGGGAAGGACATTGCTAAAGGTTCCGGGTTCAATCCCCTGTAAGGGCTAGGATTTTTTTGACGTGGACTTGGACTTCTAGTAATTCCCCCAGGTCTTTGAGAATAGGACCAGATATAGGAATATGATTTGTGAGATAGGACGCTTGTGTGCATTGTTCAGCACGTAAAAAAATCCCTTCGCATTTGGAAATCGAGAAGAGTAGCCTCACATCGCTTCCCGGGAAACATTTGGAGTTAAAAATCGACCAAAAGTATTTCAGGATCCTCGCCAGTGCTACAGAGGCTGTACGCTGAACTGAGCTTTTTCAGACTCAGACGAGTTAGAAGAATAGTTACTACCCGGATACCATGATGTTGATCCGTTGTTCAAAATCTCAAAGTTGTAGAGGTTTTGGACGATGCAGATGGCATTCCTCTTATATCAAAATAATGTGTGGATGATCAGAAAAAGATTGAAAGACTTTCGACAGTGGCCCTTAGGATAGGATTAAAGATAAATACAAGTAACAAGAAATAATCGGAAAACATAAAATATAATTATCTTTTAAACGGTAAAGCAATAGAAGAAGAATATATAAACCTCGGGAGCAAGTTACTCCAGATGAGGAATCTGAAAAGGATGTAACTTCCAACAACAAAAAGACAATGTTTACGCTGAAGTATTTACCCCACAATCCACATGAACGTCAGTCTGCTGGGGATTGAGGCTGTGATCTCTGGGCTTGGGTTCTGTAACAATCATTATATGTTTTATTGTTACGTTAAATAAATAATTTTATGGTTACAGTTAAACAATCATTAGATGGTTAAAGTTAAACAACAATTATATGGTTACAGTTAAATCATTATATTGTTGGAGTTAAAAGATCATTTTATAGGTAATTAGTCATTTTATATATTTAGGCCAGGTTTCGTTTTGAAGTTGTAGGTAGAGAGGGCAGGTCGGCAGAATATGCTCAGATGTTTGTGGTCCCGATATGCACACTGTGCGGACTGAACATACTTTTTTGTATGCACGTGCTAGCTGAGCCTGCAGTACTTGTTGTAAGATAGGAAATTAGTGTCTGAAGTTTTCTATTGAGTCTGTTGATGAAGTCTTGTAGATGTTTACGTTCGGTTTGTTCTCTCCACAATTCCTTGCCTGTGTTTTGACTTCTCGTAGTGACAATGAAAGGATGTGTTTTTGTCTCTTTCGTTTTATTCTTTGCAAGTCTGTCCGACAACTTATTTCCTGCTTTGCCGCAGTAAGCCTGGGCCCACCGGAGAACGATCTGATCCTTTTGGGAGAGTTTCGGAAAATCCTTTACTTATCGACAAGTAACCCTAGTAAAATTAGTGAGGAACAGTGTGGATTTGTGGAAGGAAATTGTACAAATAATGTCATTTGTGTCCTCAGGAATCTGTTGGAAAGCGCTAAAGAATTTTTTTTAAATTATTTTTTTTTTGTTACTAATGCTCATTGACTATTCAAAAGCATTTGATTGTGCGAAACACCAATAGATAATCACATTGGAAAAGTTTGACACTGATAGAAAATATTTACGAATTATAAAGAACATGCATAGGCACAATAGCAGCTTTAAGAGTTAATAGCCATTTGAAAACATTTCAGAGCATAAAGAGGCAAGCACGACAAGGATGTGTACTGTCACCTTATGTGTTTTCATTATATATATATATCCTAAACAAAAGTAAAGATCCCTTTACACGCCCTTAGGCGCATCGGGCATATGTGAAGAGCACCCTTATTTTTACAGACCAATCGGCACTCGGGGGTTATGTTACGTCGCCGTCTTTACTTCCCCAGGACAGCCATTCTGGTACCCATTTGAGGCTGTGTCGACCTGCGACGTCCCATACCACAATAAAAATCCAGGCAGCCCGCAGTGGGTTTCGATCGCGGTACGTTGGATTACGAGTCAGACTCGCAACGCCTTAGCCACGAACGCCGCGTTTTCATTATATAGTGAGTATATAATTAGATCAGTCACTGATATGTAAGGAATTGCGGTTGATGGTCATAACAGAAACAAACTACGTTATGCTGGTAAAACAGTCCTGATAGCGACAATGCAGAAAGAACTACAAGACAGAGGTAACGGCGATTTTCAAGAAAATAATAGTGCCTAAATGTATATTAAAAGTCTAAGGCGTTTTTTTTTAAGGACAAGTACATACATTTAATCATCTGGGCGCATGGTTAACATCCGATGGAAGATGTATCACAGCGATGAAGCATAGAAAAGAAGACAAAACTGCATTTTACAAAATGCCAACTAGACTACAAATATCTTAAGGAACACAAACATAAACATTCCAGATTACAACAAATCAACAATAAGCACTCACGGCAGACTGTGATAAATCTTGGTATCCCTGCTTGCTCTTCTCCACAAAGGAAAACGCCACAAGTTGAAGAACAAGAAAGCCAAAATAAATGTAGAAGCAGACGAACCGTAACAAGTCTGAGTCTTGAACCTAGGGATGGCAGCAACATGCAATCCGTTGTTATACTAGTTAGAAAAATGTGGATATTAATAAAGATAGAGCTTTAAAAAAAAAATAAGTTAATGGTATTTAATTTGGCGGATATGTAAATTAGTCCTAATCTCTCTCTCTCTCTCTCTCTCTCTCTCTCTCTCTCTCTCTCTCTCTCTCTCTCTCTCTTGTTTGGCGGGGTGTACCTTCCCTTTATTTTAACTTTGTATGTTTGCGAGTATAGTGTTTTCTTGCTATCGTGTTTGTATGTTTCTTGTATTTTATTAGTCTGTATTACATATGTTGCCGTTTATGAGTATTTGTGGTGTTATGTGTAAGTAAATCAGAAAATAAAAACACCGGAATAGAAGGGTATGTGGGAAGTCAGTAATAGGAGGCACATGGACCTTTTTGTTAGTTGTAAGCCTGTCTCTCTTTGGTGGAAAGTCTTTCATAAGTCTGTTTATCCATCCACGGTTTTAAAAAAGTGTTTTAGTTTTTGTTGAGGTTTTGTTCGTCCACCCAGTACGTAAAAAAGTCATCTGCTTTTTTCTTTAAATATCTCCTTGTGATAATGATAATAGAATTAAATTTCTGTAAGCTCCTCCAGTTTGTGTTCTTCACGTTGTTGCGCTGCGTAGTTTTGTACTCTCCCCTCAGAATGTTTCTTGTGTGTTTGGTAATAAAATTCTACTTTTGCAGGAATTCTGCCGAAATAGCTTCTTAGTACTGGTTCGTGTTTTTTCATTTCATTGATCTTTACCTATCATTCTTTCTAAGTCTTTCTTCACTTGACTGGTGTTGTGTTATTTTCCGCCTTAGTTTTTAGTCTTTTTGGTTCTGAGTCCGTATATTCGTTGGCAAAAGTCGTTCCTTTAACTTGGTTGGTTTCTGTCTTATTATCTTTAAATGATTGTGACGATGCTGACGGTTCTGTGATGATAGTGGCCATTCAGTGACTTTCTCCATTGAGAGGTTGGACGTTTCAGCTTTCTGTGGTTTCTTTGCCACTGTTTCTGTAGGTTGTGGGTTCTTTCCGGAAATCTCGGTCGTTGTAGTTGAATGGGTTGGTTTGCTTCTTGTCCTCATGTCCAGGAATTTGTTGCACTAATGGTCATCACGGGAATCTCCACCACGTTGTAGTTGGGTGTGTCCCGCTAGGGTCTGCACATCGCTTCCCATTTCCTTTCAGCATAATGAATTTGGAAAACCTCTGGAGTACTGTCTCCTGTGATAGCCTTGACAATGTCCACAACTCCCTCTTTGTTCATTTGGTTCGGAAGAAAGTTTAGGGTAAGTCGTTTGCGTTCTTTTTTATTTCCATAGTGATCGACTCGACAAGTGATGTCTCCCTTTATCCGGGTCACTGTCTTCTCATGTAGTGTGTGAAACATGCTCTTGTGACACGCTGGCGACAGGCAGAAAAACCCTTGGGTTTCTTCTTCTTCTTCTTTCTTCTTCTTCTTCTTCTTCTTCTTCTTCTTCTTCTTCTTCTTCTTCTTCTTCTTCTTCTTCTTCTTCTTCTTCTTCTCCTCCTTCTTCTTCTTCTTTTTCTTTTTCTTCTTCTTCTCCTTCTTCTTCTTCTTCTTCTTTTTCTTCTTTTCATCTTCTTCTTCTTCTTTTTCTTTTTCTTCTTTTCATCTTCTTCTTCTTCTTCTTCTTCTTCTTCTTCTTCTTCTTCTTCTTCTTCTTCTTCTTCTTCTTCTTCTTCTTCTTCTGCTGCTGCTGCTGCTGCTGCTGCTGTCTCTTCTTCTTCTTCTTATTCTTCCTCTACTACTACTACAACTACAACAACAACTAGTACTACTGCTGCTGCTGCTACTAATACTTCTACTACTACTACTACTACTACTAATACTACTACTACTACTACTACTACTACTACTACTACTACTACTACTACTACTACTACTACTACTACTACTACTACTACTACTACTACTACTACTACTACTACTACTACTTCTACAACTACTACGTCTCTTTCGTCTTTGTCCACTTCTCCTACTCTGCTCCTTTCTTCTTCTCTTCATCCTTCCCTCCCTCACCTCCTGTGCTTATGCTAATGTGAGTATCAATGTAACATCTGGCTGGTATAGAAGGAATTAGGCGACTTTGTCACATTGGATGTAAGAGTTAAACCAAGAGTGACGCGGGTAGGTGGAAAAGTCAAACACAGAACTCACCTCTTCCACGAGATAGCTGTAAAAGTTTACAATAGAGGCGATCACCATGAGGAAGTAGAATGGCCATTGAAGCATGGATATTGTAGCACCTCTGCTTCGCTCTATTTGTATGAGAATCAGCGACCAGAACTGAAACGATAGAAGTTTGATAATGTGAATATTTATATGTTAATATATGTCTGTCTATTTGCCTGCCTGTTTGGCTGACCGTTGACGGTCACCTTTTTGAGATGTTCTGGTAATCGTTATCACTTGTCGCTGTATCTGCAGCGTAATCAATCCATCAGCACGTTCCTTTTAAAATAATTGAAAATTTGGCTATTTTAGTAACTTTTTGAAAAGATCGTTCTTTATGCATGTATGTATGTATGTATGTATGTATGTATGCATGTTTCTTTGTATGTATGGATGTCTGTACGTATGTATTTATGTATGTTTGTACGCTTATGTGTGTATGTTTCTTTGTATGTATGGATGTCTGTACGTATGTATTTGTGTATGTTTGTACGCTTACGTATGTATGTTTGTTAGTATGTATGGATGTATGTACGAATGTAATTATGTATGTTTGTACGCTTTTGTATGTATATTTCTTTGTATGTATGGATGCATGTACGTATGTATTTATGTATGTTTGTACGCTTATGTATGTATGTTTCTTTGTATGTATGGATGTATGTACGTATGTATTTATGTATGTTTGTACGCTTATGTGTGTATGTTTCTTTGTATGTATGGATGTCTGTACGTATGTATTTATGTATGTTTGTACGATTATGTATGTATGTGTTTTTCTTTGTATGCATCGATGCATGTACGTATGTATTTATGTATTATGTAAGTATGTATGCAGAAACGTAGATAGGTAAGTGTGTAGATAGGTATGTATGTATGTAGGTAGGTGGGTGGGTATGTATATATGTATGTATGTATGTATGTATGTATGTATGTATGTATGTATGTATGTATGTATGTATGTATGTATGTATGTATGTATGTATGTATGTATGTATGTATGTATGTATGTATGTATGTATGTATGTATGTATGTATGTATGTATGTATGTATGTATGTATGTATGTATGTATGTATGTATGTATGTATGTATGTATGTATGTATGTATGTATATATGTATGTATGTATGTATGTATGTATGTATGTATGTATGTATGTATGTATGTATGTATGTATGTATGTATGTATGTATGTATGTATGTATGTATGTATGTATGTATGTATGTATGTATGTATGTATGTATATTTGTATATATGTATGTATGTATGTGTGTGCGAGTGGGTGTGGGTGTGCGTGTGTATCTGTATCTCAGCCACACTTTGTGTACGATTTCCTTTTACTCCTCTAAGTCTATTTACCCAATTCGCCAGAAGATGTTAGAAGACTGAAGCTTCATAGAAGACTGGGCTTCATACACATTAGTAGATGACCAAACCGTTCCAATTTCTGCCGCCATGTAGATTATATATGGGTTTTTTATATCTTTTAGAATCCATAGCCGTTATCTTAGCCGCACACAATACAAATACAAATTAACGAACTTTTACCCCAAAGAATTTAGAACTGGGCATACAGGACCAATCTAGCACGCTACGTTTCAAGTAAAATTGTTCTTGCTAACTTACGAAACAAGCCACTTTGAGTCCCTCAGAGACGTAGAGGACATCGGGAATTTCCTCCTGCAGACTGTCTGTTGCCTTGGCGATGAGCAGAACCAGAGATACAATCAAAAGAGCCAGGGAGAAGCTCTGAAAAAGAAAAGAAAAAAAACAATGAAAACATAGTTACATTGGATATAGAAGTAAACGCGGTCGGCGTCATGTTGACCACATCATAAACTCAAAGTCCACTGGGATGGAAAAGGTCCTATAGATTTGTAGGGAAGGTTACAAACAGCTTTATTGCAGGAAGCTGTCTTGTCTATGCCAGCTATAGCAAAAGATCATGTTGAATGATCAATTAAGAATCAATATCACAGCACTCGGTTCATTCATATAAGCGCTCCGCCCTCATCGTCAGCAGCAAGCTCAGAGTTCCAACTCCGACGGTCGCAGTGTGTATCTCATTGAATATCCATCTCGCCTTTCCATTGAGTGTTCAGCGTCCCCGAAATCCTCTGGCTATTCCTTACAGCACCATTCTCCTCCGACCGTTCTGATCTCTTTGTGGCTTCGCACTGTTAACTCGGTCCCAGATGACCCTTAAAACATCTGGCATGTCATAGATAAATTCCCCATGCTTTACGTTTATGTGCTTTATGTCGTATCGACATACGGTGCTATGCCCAAACTTGTCAACCCCAATCAGGTGATTTACTGCTCATACAGGCCGTCAAATCATCCTAGGACGTCTTCTGATGACGTTCTTTCTAAGTGTTATCCAGCTGGCAAAGTAGGCCCTTTTTTTCAGAAACGCCCATTTAATTCGGATTTTAACTTATGGCTGTCGAGCTGACGGGCAAGTTTGCTAGTTATTGCACTTTCTCGGTTCACAAACGATGGGTTCGTTTAGGTTTTATTGCATAAGTCTGACTTCTTAGGGTACGTGTTACATTTACTAATAATATATTACAATATTACAATATATATATATTACAGGATAGGCATTAAAGAATCTGCTGCCTGTGATTGTGGAGCAGAAAGACAGACCCCTGAGCACATACTGCAGTACTGCCCTAACCTCTCCCAGCAAAGACTGTGGATCTGGCCCAAGGGAGCCACATTGCGAGAGAAGCTCCACTAAAATTAACACGAAATAAATAAATACCAATACATTTTAAGAAGGAATGTTTAATTTCTTAAGTGTGCAATGCTCTTTATTTCTCTTTCTCTCTCCCCTCTCATTTCTCTCTCTCTCTCTCTCTCTCTCTCTCTCTCTCTCTCTCTCTCTCTCTCTCTCTCTCTCTTAAATAAAACATTTATACATATACGGTGAAGGTTGTGATTTTTTCACGTGGACTTCTAGTAATTTCCCCTGGTCTCTGTGAGGTAAGACTGAAGGCCTGTGTGCATTGCTGCGGACGTAGGAAGAATTGGAGTTAAAAATCTACGGAAAGTATTTGATTATCCTGGCCGGTGTAATGGAGTTAGTGCACAGTGCTGAGACTTTTAGACTCGCGCTTGAGTTAGAAGTAGAACTTATGTATGTATGCATACATGTGCCATGATGTTGATCAGTCGACTACACTAAACATATATATATATATATTCGATCATAACAAATGCCAGCTGTTAGTTTTAAAAAAAAAAAAAAAAACAATATCATAATTATCACCAACATCATTCTGAAACATGTGATTTGCAGAACAATGTTCATTGTGAATCAAGAATAATTTACACACACACACACACACACACACACACATACACACAAACAACTCACATATCACACAAACACACCCACACAGTATTGCTGAAGCTAGAGTTGGCGTTTCGTATCAGTTATTGGTCAGCCATTCTGAACAGAGGGAAGCTAAGCAGTGTACTAGTAGTAGTAGATTTCACCCAACCATGACATCACACAAGCAATAAACACCCGACGACACAAACTGCCACCATGTGGATGAGGATCACCCGTGGAGAAGTCCCAGAAACCGCGTTCAGCCATTAGACCATCTTTATGGCCAGGCTATATTGCGGCCCTTGGCAAGAACCAGGGTGGGGCTTCGAAATAACGAAAAATTGCATCCAGCAAGGGGATGACGGATGTGATAATATATAGGATAATAGTAGTAGATGTTTACCCAACTAGGACATCACACAAGCGATAAACACCCGACGACACAATGTGCCACCATGTGAATAAGGATCCCTCGTGGAGAGGTTCCGGAAACCGCGTTCAGCCATTAGACCATATTTATGGCCGGGCTATATTGCGGCCCCTGGCTAGAACCAGAGAAGGGCTTCAAATAATAAAAAATTGCATCTCACAAGGAGATGACCGGATTATTCTGTAAAAATAGGATATATATAGGATGAAATCTGATGCAACATAGTGGATCGGTTAACCTTTAAACCTCTGTTTAAACACTTCTTGCATTAACTGAATGGCAGTATGGAAAAAAAAAAAGCTAAATTTAACACTAGAGAGACACCAAACTTTACAAGACAACAAGAGTAACAATTACCAGACGTACACTTGTCCTATACTTACCATTTTCAGCAAGTTTAGACATGACACGGGCAGAGGAACCCGCCGTCTCCTCCCTAGAACATAGACAAGGTACAAAGGGGAGGCGATCAGAAACAACAGACATGGCAGCCAGATCAGGGCCACGTGCCGGAAGCATTCGGTGAACTGTGGGTAGGAACCTTCTAGCAGAAGTGTTTGGTTCTGGCGGGAAAACGGTCATTAAATAAAAGTAAAATCTATCAACATGCATCTTTATCAC
Source organism: Candidula unifasciata (assembly GCA_905116865.2). NCBI lineage: Eukaryota > Metazoa > Mollusca > Gastropoda > Stylommatophora > Geomitridae > Candidula > Candidula unifasciata. Next base: position 82,910 of record CAJHNH020008545.1, read on the forward strand.
ATAGTTAACCTCTGCTTTCCATGGCTCATCAATGAAATGATTAGTCTGGGATTCAACGTCACGCTTTTTTATTTATTTTTTAAGTGCTGTTTTTTGTGTGTGTGTGTGTGTGTGCTGCCTTTTAGGTGACTGGAACCAAAGATCTTCGGTCTGGGGAGCTCAGACGTTGGCTGCTGCTATAAAGATGAAGATCAAATTAAGTGCGAGTAAAAGTCCTGGGAAGTAAAAGCGGTCGGCGTGATGTTGACCACATCACCCATCCATCTGTGGCGAAGTCGTCAGTCCGTTTCCCTAACCTTCTTCTGCTTCTTCTTCTTCTCTTCTTCTTCTTCTTCTTCTTCTTCTTCTTCTCCTTCTTCTTCTTCTTCTTCTTCTTCTTCTTCTTCTTCTTCTTCTTCTTGTTCTTCTTCTTGTTCTTCTTCTGATGCTTGTTCTTCTTCTTCTTCTTCTTCTTCTTCTTCTTCTTCTTCTTCTTCTTCTTCTTCTTCTTCTTCTTCTTCTTCTTCTTCTTTCTTTCTTTTTCTTTTCTTCTTCTTCTTCTTCTTCTTCTTCTTCTTCTTCTTCTTCTTCTTCTTCTTCTTCTTCTTCTTCTTCTTCTTCTTCTTCTTCTTCTTCTTCTTCTTCTTTCTTCTTCTTCTTCTTCTTCTTCTTCTTCTTCTTCTTCTTCTTCTTCTTCTTCTTCTTCTTCTTCTTCTTCTTCTTCTTCTTCTTCTTCTTCTTCTTCTTCTTCTTCTTCTTCTTCTTCTTCTGATGCTTATTATTTTTATTTATTTATTATTATTTTTTTCTTATTATAATAATTATTTTTTTCTTCCTGTTCTTCTGCGTTCATCCGAAGATGTAATTACTTTGTGCCCGTTTAAAGCATGGCTGTGAAATTCGCGCCTTTCGGCCGACACATCCGACTTCTGCAGGCATTTGTTGACCGGGTTAGCCTTTCCGGTTAAACCCCTGCCGTTCTAAACTCTAACAGTGGAGAGTTCGCTTTTGAAATGTGTGGCTCGGTTCACAATTGCAACTATTTCAGGGATTTTTGTCAATCATCGTTGGATCTTGGGGTGAGATTCTCGACAGTTGGTCAGCCCCGCTGGAGAAATGGGCAGTGAGAGAGAGAGAGACAGAGGACAGCAGAAAGACAAGAGGAGAGAGAGTGAGAGGACAGCAGAAAGAGGGGAGGAGAGAGAGAGCGGACAACAGAAAGACAAGAGAAGAGAGAGGGAGAGGACAACAGAAAGAGGAGCGGAGAGAGAGAGAGGAGGAGAGGTGCAGTAGTAGCTGTGACATGTCCTCTCTAAAATCGTATGTACTTTATATTAGTAGCAATCTTAGATTATCGCCAAGTTAACATATTACATCTATAACCTGGGGGCTGATGCCCCTTTAAGGCCCCCACCTCACCCAATTCAATTTTAGGGTAAACCTAAGCCCCCTACACCTACCCCCCCCCCCCCCCGTCTATTCCCTCTAACATTTTAAGAACAGGTATTCACCCCCACCCCCTCCCCAAATCCCTTGACTTCCAACCATGTATAGATATCAATGTTCAAGCTGTTCATATAGTACATATTATTTCAAATACATATACATATTTCTTTTGTCATTCACTACTTTATTATTTGTAAGCACTTGAACAAAGCTAAAGCAACATAAGCCCCTCTCTCCCTGGAAAATTAGTAACGGGGAGCTAGGAATACCAATGTTTTCTTTGTACTGGCGCTCCTGTAGCAAAAGCACAGACAGATATAAAGTAACCCAAATCAAGAAAGTTGGCAACTGTTACAGACGAAGGGAGAGAAGAAGATAAGTAATAACTGCTGTGCCTACAGCACTCAATAAATGTAACTCTTTTTTTTAATGGCGGTACGGTATAGTACACAGTACGGTCACCTGTTATAAGAGTAATTTATTTAGTGCTACTGTAATAGACACTTTGGGGGAGCGCCGTCACCTTGTTGAGTATGTTCAGTGGGTTTGGTCCAAAGATAGTGACTGGAGTCTCTAAGACGGTCAGAGCTGATGCATATGAGGGTAAAAGTAATGTTTCGCTCCCCAGATCCCGCCCATATAAACTTCTGTTTGGTAGACATTCAG
>CAJHNH020008545.1:90000-95000 GCA_905116865.2 Candidula unifasciata
ACAGAAAGACTTAGCTACAAGAAACATATGCATCTCTAACTCATCATCACTAATTCGAGTACACGCCGATGGACACGATAGTTTATGCCCTACTTTGATATGCCGTATATACACAGAAGCATGGGTGGTGAAGAGCCCTTGATGTTGCCAGACGCGGCCAAAGATAAGAGTGCCAAGTTATGTTTACTCAATTCTAATTGACTGCCTTAAGCCTGCACTCCAAACGCTAGTATTGTTTAGGATATGAGTAAAGGTAGATAAACGTTATCTGCCGGATAGGCACGTTTGAGACATATCTATACTGTTGGTCATGGCTGGTGTAATAATGGCGTTCATTTCTGTGTCACCAAAGTTTTATTGATTTCCTGCTCTTATTAACTTAGGCTCTTGATGTTTGACCGACATAGTAGACAATTCAAAAAAAAAGAAAAGGACCCTTTTCCACGCCTTAAGGCGTATAGGGCATATAGGGCATATAGGGCATATAGGGCTAGACCTATATTTTTATAGCCTAATCGGCACTAGATGGGTGATGTGGTCAGTATCACGCCGGCCGCCTTCACTTTCCCAGGACTGCACCCGGTACCCACTCAAGGCTGGGTCGACATGTGAGCCAAGGTTATTTTTGGAAAAAGTCCGGCTCCGCCAGGGAGCAAACACAAGACGTTCCGATCAGCGGCGAGCGTCTAGCAGCTAGGCCACGGCGACTCTCTTAGTAGACAATATAGTTGGTATATTGTCTCATCGATATGCTGACTGGTTGCTAGGGTTTTGTTCATACGAAAGACATGAATGGCAGTCTGAATGCACATGAGGTGTTAACGAGTAGACTTTTCATTTACATTTCTCATTATATTTTCTGCGTATATATTGAAAAGGTATGGTGAGAGAATGCACCTCTGCCTCTCTTTTTTGTGCACTTCGAACCATTCCGATGTTTCACATGCTGCTCTGATGACTGCTTGTTGTTGACGATAAAGATTTTCAATTAAATGCACCAAATGCGCTGGAAACCCCATGGTTCTCATAATAGTCATACAAATTATTCTCATATTAAAGATTTGATCCATAGTTCCTCTAACCTGTCTAAAACCCGCTTATGCTTCATGTAGCTCATATTGTAATTTCCTTTCAGTCCTCTTCATGATTATCACCATACCAATTACAAAAAATTTTTTTTTTACTCAGGTACTGGTTAAGGATTGTTCGAGTTAATTATTACTGTTTCAATATTATTTCAATTCTACACAACAGTATTAATTTGACAATAATTAGTTTAAAACTGGTACTGGCTTTCACTTCCTTTCACTGCATATATTTCTTACTAATGCAGTTTCCACAGATAAACAGTAGTCTATGGTTTCGCTGTCTGAGCTACTGAGTTAAGTGCTTGGTGCTGCCCTGTGAGCTGTTTTTTTTTTCCATGTGGAATGTCTTTCGTGTGTGCAGCTGTTGTGTCGTGGTATGTAATTTGGTCGGTAACCCGTTTACGTGTAAGCTGGTGATATACCTTATGTAAGAATTCTACTTGTGTATAACCAACTTATCTTGCCCAACTACTTCCATCAACAACAAACTTCATTTCTGGTGGCGAATGTTGGCTTTGGTGTCTCTAGCAACTGCATATGTATTTACTGCTGGCGTATATTTCTGGATTGTTCCGGGACTGGTTGTTCACAAGTTTTTCACATTTGACAGCGTGGAACCAACGCCGTCTCTAATTGTGCCTAACAACTAAATGACCCACTTTTTGAAAGGAGTCCCTCGGAAACTGGTTACTGGAAGCCCTTTCCATGTGTTGCATCGTGTGACATTTTAATGTGCTTAAGAAGTTCTGTGTTCTGAATGTATTCGTATTACTAACCGACAAGTGGGTGGATATACACGATATTGCTCTCATACTGACTGTACATAAATAGTGCAGCTACACTGTGGATAAATAGTGTTAAGATATTTCTGAGCTCTGGGTAAGTAGATGAAAAAAAAATATTTAATTTACTAACTAACTTCTCACAGGAAGTCACTCTTTGCCTCTTTACTAATTGTTGACTAACAGTATAATTATATGTTATAGAAGTACACTAATAATATTAATCCTCAACCATGTGTCTTATGCTTCGCGAACACTGGCTGTAAACTCTGGCAGAAACTTGTGGCTGTTCATCTACTTCTTATGCATATTTGCAGTTGTATGGTCTGTGTTAATTTATGTAAATTGTCTTCTGCTTCGCGAACACTGGCTGTAAAATCTGGCAAAAACTTCTGGTTGTTCATCTAATTCTGGGCTTTAGTCTTGTTCCAGACACTGTTTTCGACAACGAGATCCGGTATCTATATGGGGAATTTTTGTGTTTGATATGTGTATGTTGCACATCATTTGCAGTTATATGGTCTTTTTTAATTTGCTTTAATTACCTTAAAAATAATATACCATATTTGATACTTTTACGCGTTGTTGCATGCAGTTTTCATAAATATGTGTGATGTATTTTTAAACAGTTACCAAAAAATTTTCAATGGTAAGGAATTGATTTAATCTAACAAGATGAAACTGGACAAATTTGTTTGTGCTGTTTGTACCTTGAGGATAAATATTTAGTAGTGCTATAAGTACTGTTAAGAAAACTGCTCTGGGTAAAAAGTTATTGCACATATCAATTTCATACTGACTGTGCTTATTTACTAATGATTAAATAACAGTATAATTATATGTAGTCTACTAATAGTAATAATAACCATCAATCATTTATATTTATGTTATATATGACATGTGTATGTTTCACAACAGTATTTTAATGCGCTAATTTTGATAAAGTATAGATGCCACCCCCACCCCCCCCCCTCCCCCGGGGGCTCCTCTGATGCAACAATACCCTCTCAGAAAAAAAAGAGTTAGCACTGATATTTCTTGACTTTGGCTAGAATAACTTTCAGTTTATATCCAAACGTTATTGATGTTTATGTTCATGTTGACTCTAGCAAAAGCATTTTTGTTTGTCTGTAAGAGCCTTTATTGTTATATTAAAATAGCACACTTATTGCCCTTAAAAATGGCGTATAGTTCTATAAAATATGTCGAAAATTAATGAAACTGTAGTTTAATTTGTGTATACATCTCCTAGATAAAAACTGTGGACGCAGAGGGACTCCATTCTTGCACAAGAACGGGAATCCCCGATGACCTGTTTGGCCTATAAATAGAGAAGGCCGTGGTGGAACGTTGCCTTTAATTTTCACTGGCACCGGAACGGAGCAAGTATGGGGAAACCCGATTGCAGGAAAGTTGAAACCGCGACGAAGACTAAGATTTCTTACTGTAACTGAAGCTTCTCCAGCTCTTTGTGTTGGTAAGTAAAGTAAAGTAAAGATCCCTTTTCACGCCTTTCGGCGCATCGGGCATATGGGCAGAGCGTCCCATATTTTTACAGACCATCAGCACTCTGTGGGTAATGTGGTCAGCATTACGCCGGCTGTCTTTACTTTCCCAGGACAGCCCATCCTGGTACCCATTTTAGTCTTGGACGACCTGCGACGTCCCATACCACGACAAAAATCCACGCAGCCTGCAGTGGGTTTCGATCGCGATATGCTGGCTCACGAGTCGGACTCGCAACGCCTTAGCCACGGACGCCGCCTTTGTGTTGGTAACATTTATATATCTAGAACTTTTCCACCATTTTAAGGTTGGTTTTGTGCTGACTTTATCTCTAATGACGTCTTTCCTGATTTTATCCCTTTCTTGTTACTCCTGCAGCCTCTTTCAGAATTTAATTTTGCAAGTTATTATTTTCTTTTCTGATTTGTTTTGGTAATATCTGGCACTGATAGCTTAGGGTGGAGAGGAATTTGCTTTCTATGAGATGTTTTCAGACTGAGACTACCTTAAGCTGTAGGGAGGGGGAATGACAGCGGCGGAGGGTAAAGAGTATCTATCTAAATATTGGGGCCCTATGTAATCTCCTTCTTAATCTATCCTAATATTGGGGCCCTATGTAATCTCCTTCTTAATCTATCTTAATACTGGGGCCCTATGTAATCTCCTTCTTAATCTAGCCTAATTGTGGGGCCCTCCTGTAATAATCTTCTTAATCCTAATATTGGGGCCCTGTGTAATCTCCTTCTTAATCTATCTTAATTTTGGGGCCCTATGTAATCTCCTTCTTAATCTATCTTAATATTGGGGCCCTATGTAATCTCCTTCTTAATCTATCCTAATTTTGGGGCCCTATGTAATCTCCTTCTTAATCTATCTTAATATGGGGGCCCTATGTAATCTCCTTCTTAATCTATCCTAATTTTGCGGCCCTATGTAATCTCCTTCCTAATCTATCCTAATATTGGGGCCCTATGTAATCTCCTTCTTAATCTATCTTAATACTGGGGCCCTATGTAATCTCCTTTTTAATCTATCCTAATTTTGGGGCCATATGTAATCTCCTTCTTAATCTATCCTAATTTTGGGGCCCTATGTAATCTCCTTCCTAATCTATCTTAACATTGGTGCCCTATGTAATCTCCTTCTTAATCTATCCTAATATTGGGGCCCTATGTAATCTCCTGCTTAATCTATCCTAATTTTGGGGCCCTATGTAATTTCCTTCTTAAAGTCCATGCCGTGTGGCACTGGTAGTCATATCTATCCACAACCTTCTGTCTGGTGTACTTTCAATCAACTCTGACACAGAGGATCTTTCATGCCACGATGTCAAAATGTTCAATATCTTTTCTCTCGGTCTCCCTCTGCCTCTTCTTCCTTTCAAGCTTCCTACCGTCACGATGTACTCCAGCTTTCTCCTTCTCATCACATGACCAAAGAATTTAGAAGGTCTCCTCTGATGTGGGTGATTAATTATCTATTTGAGTCAGTTTCTTTCAGGACGTCGTCTTTACTCTTTTTTTTTAATATGTCCAGGGTATTCTCGTCATTCGTCTATAAAACCACATCTTCGAAGGTTATAAATAATTTTTAACTAATCTACCAACTGTCCATGATTCACTTC
>CAJHNH020008545.1:100000-160000 GCA_905116865.2 Candidula unifasciata
GTTTTAGCTGTCAGCCATTTCCCCTTATGCTATATTTGTGGGTTTTGTTAGTGTTTTAGCTGTCAGCCATTTCCCTTATGCTATTTGTGGGTTCTGTTAGATTTTTAGCTGTCAGCCATTTTCCCTTATGTTACGTTTGTGGGTTCTGTTAATATTTTAGCTGTCAGCCATTTTCCCTTATGCTATATTTGTGGGTTCTGTTAGTGTTTTAGCTGTCAGCCATTTCCCCTTATGTTACGTTTGTGGGTTCTGTTAGTATTTTAGCTGTCAGCCATTTCCCCTTATGTTACATTTGTAGGTTCTGTTAGTGTTTTAGTTGTCAGCCATTTCCCCTTACGTTACATTTGTGGGTTCTGTTAGTATTTTAGCTGTCAGCCATTTTCCCTTATGCTATATTTGTGGGTTCTGTTAGTGTTTTAGCTGTCAGCCATTTCCCCTTATGTTACATTTTGTGGGTTCTGTTAGTATTTTAGCTGTCAGCCATTTCCCCTTATGTTACATTTGTAGGTTCTGTTAGTGTTTTAGCTGTCGGCCAGTCCCCTTTATGTGACATTTGCGGGTTCTGTTAGTGTTTTAGTTGTCGGCCAGTCCCCTTTATGTGACATTTGCGGGTTCTGTTGGTCTCTTAGCTGCCAGTCGGTTCCTCTTTGTGTTATTTGTGGGTTAATTGCGTGTCCTTTACAAGGATGTCCATCAACCTGTTTATCCAGTTCCATACACATGGCTGAGTTGGCATCTGCTGTGAGATAAGCAATGCTCAATTGTATGTTTGATAGCTCTTGTAGTGTCTACAGCTGGAAGCGCTGTTTGGCCATCCTGGGAAGGTAACGATACTATTGTTTATGTTTTCGTACGTGGCCGGTCTGGTCGACCCTGGACGTTTATATCTCTGTTGTGCTAACAGAGACAAACAGTTGTTGGAACCAACAAACACTACATAGCAGCTATATGGTGTTCCCAACGTCTCTTGGTCATGTTCAAGATTATGTTGAACTATTTGTCAGGGGTGCCCGTAGGCTGCTTGCGACTAGAGCCCAAGGAGAGTCGTTGTACTAAACATCACTTGGTTAGTGATGCGGTCAGCATAACGCCGGCTGTCTTTACTTCTCAAGGCTATTACCCGGTACCCACTCAAGGTTGGTTCGAAATGAGAGCCAAGTTCCTTTTTGAAAGAAATCCTGCTATGTCGTCGGCTCTGTGGCTAAATCGATGCGAACGCTTCGTACAGCAGGGATGCCGGGTTCGATCCCAGCTGCAGGCCATGCGCCTTGCGTTGGTTTCGACAGTGGTATCAAGAAAGCCGACCGTCCAGAAGCAATGGCAAACTACTAGACGCAAATTTGTCTTGAAAACCCACACAACAGCCAGGGACAGCTGTAAAGGATACGCAAATAACCTTTTTAAGCCAGCTCTGTCAGAACCCGAACCCTCGAACTTTTGATCATCAGGTAAGCGTCTAGCCGCAACACCACAGTGGCGTTCTGTTGTGTCAAGTAAGCTGTCTAAGCACAATGGTCTGTTTCCTGTGAGGAAGTTGATTAAGTCCCCTGGATTGTGTCCTGAACAGGAAGTGGGTTTTAATGGCTGCCTTCATCTGAGTTTTACACTTCTCGTGGGGCACTCATTATAATTAAACTGGGTCGACCCCAGAGCCACGCTGATCTACAAAATAAACCAAGTCCTGTGTGGGTCCGAGCGCTGACCACCATCCTCAAAGCAATCCCACAATGCCACTGTGGTGTCTGTAACAACAAGAGATACCCGCACAGACAACACGGTAACAACTCAGTGACAAAATTAATGTTTACTTCTTAGTTGTCAACAATGTAGTCAATAAATGTAGGCATTTTACAAGGACAAAGTTAACAAAGTCACCCTTCACATCCATGTAACAACGAGGATGAGTATCTTAAAACGTTAAAAGCTTATAAGATCTTGGTTGAAAAATTAACAAACACTGGAAATTGCTTTACCAGAAATAAGAAAAAAAGACTTTCTCTTGCAATGCAAACGTCAAACACAAAAAAGAGCTAATGGCGAAATATTAGCAAACAAGATCCAATCCTGGGAATGAATTGACAAAAAATAATCAAGAATTGACATAACTGCACTCGGGACATTCCCACACGTGCTCCGTCTCCTTCTTCAGTAACCATCAAAGAGCTGACTTGCTAAAAGAGCCAGTTGCGTCTTCTGCCATTCAGTGTTGAATATCTCCCAGAACCTCTACTCACCAACCCCCCCCCCCCCTTTTTTTACCCCACCGAAACATACTTATTTCCTAGTATAAAACACGGTAAGTAACAGTTCCCCTACAGGGCTGTATTCTGTAGGATGCTTCTACGGTGAGAATCATGATAATTAGGTGCCGTCTCCACAAGGAAGGTTGGCTACAGTATACAACTGCTGTCTCTTGGAACATTACATGGACAGGCCCCATTACACACACTGCGGTAGTACAGGCAGAGGTCGACCACGCAGAATATGGACGGTGGAAATATCAGAGGCACTGGAAAAGGACTATGGACAGAGCGAACAGAAATACCCATTCCAAAGATCTTTTTCTGCCCTTATGCTGCGAGGCATTTCATTAGTAAAGAGAAGAAGAAGAAGAAGAAGAAGAAGAAGAAGAAGAAGAAGAAGAAGAAGAAGAAGAAGAAGAAGAAGAAGAAGAAGAAGAAGAAGAAGAAGAAGAAGAAGAAGAAGAGAAGAAGAAAAAAAAAAGAAGAAGAAAAAGAAGAAGAAGAAGAAGAAGAAGAGGCCCCAATCTCTTCTACAGTGCAGCTCTTGTCCGTTGTCCGAAAACAACGTAAACAGGTCGGTGATCGTGAAATTGTTTAACCGCATTCGCTAGCAGAGCCGCACAATGATGAAAATCAGTCACAAACAATCTCTGAAAGCTCAGTTCAGTCACATAAAATATTTATTTTGGGCCGTTTCGTTGTTTTGGAATCATATTTCTAGCTCTAAATGTTGTGATCATAGGCCATGCACACAGAATAGGTAAGACAAGACTCCCCCATCTAGCCCTCATTTGGACAACGGAAGGGAAAAGAAAACGGCAAAGACCACGAGAGACTTTACATAGAACCATCCTCAGGAAAGGCTCAACCATGGGCCTAACAAACATCCAAGACCTAAAACCGATGGTAACAAACCGCCAAACATGGAGAGCTATGACCTCTGCCATATGCACGCCCTAGGCTGAAGAGAAAAGACTTAACTAACTGACCGTCACGTAGTAGCCTGGAGTCCGTTGCCGACTGGGAATCATCAACATCGGTTCTCAGACCTGGACTATTCCGTAGTCATGAAGAAGAAAATGTGGCTACTGAAAAACTGGACTGAAATGTGATGGACTAAAAAGGCAGAAAATACTCACATTGTTCGCGAACTGAATGCCCAGGGAAGCTGCATTACAACCATTATCGGTTTTTGTTGATGTTTTTTTTTAAAGTTTTTTTTTTTTTTTTTCCTTATTCAAATTAAATACTTTGGCCATATTAAACTTCAAATACGTTCCAAAGACAGAGGAGATGGCGATCTGTTTGGACACATGTTAAAAAGAGATGAACAGATTATCACCAAACAGGCAATGATATTAGAAATAGAAGGACTGGGGAAACGGGGACGTCCAAGAGAAACCCTAAAGCGAACGTCGAGGAAAGAAGCCAAAGGTGCTGGACTAGATTCTATCCATAATATCGGAGTGATTGCACAGAATAGAACGGAATAGAAAAATAGACTGGAAGCTCTATGTGACATATCGTGACACAATCGAACAATGAATGGATGATTAGTTAACGCCGTAATGAGTTAAGGAGAAAGTCCTGAAAAGTGCTGCTTCTGAAAGAAGAGGCAGGAATTAACCAGCGTAACGGTGGACAAAGGATGTCAAAGACACCCTAGTTATTAAAGTTGACAAAACTAGAAAGTCTGCTGGTGGCCGGGTTACCTTCTGCCTGCCTTTGTGACGTGTACGTTCTGCAGATAAGCTGCCACATAATGATGAACCTAAAACAACTTAATAAAAATCAAGAATTATTAAAAGCTTTGTTTATTTGTTCCGCACCTTTTATGTTATTCACAGATTTAGTTTCTTGCTTTTTCTGGTTGACAAGCTTGGCCTTTCTCGACAGATTTGTAAACCTCTGTTTCAGTTTTTGTCTGTACGCCGTGTCTTTCTGGCTCTGTTCGTTATTGTCCTGCACTTCTACCGTTTCCTCATACACTACAACATCATTATCAACATCAACATCTTTGGCAGTTGCTGCCTGACCTGGTCTCGACGGCCGAATTTTGTTATAGATAGATTGCATCTGAAAAGACGTAAAAAACCAATATTCAGAATCCAATTCAATAAAAATGCACACATACAAATTAGAAGCAGAATATTACAGTAAGGAACAATATTCTCTCGCCATGTGGTAACAGGAGAAACATATGGATACACTATTCTGGCCGAAAGGGTTGACGGCAAAAGAGGAAGAGGCCGACAAAGATAAATGGTGGATTGTCTAAGACCATTTTATAAAGGAATCAGAATGAACTAGACCACAAAAGGCCTAGGTGGGTGGATATATAATTTGTTTTTCTTGTTCTTCTTGTTCTTCGTGTTCTTCTTCGTCTTCTTCTTCTTCTTCTTTTTCTTCTTCTTGTTTTTCTTCTTCTTCTTCTTCTTCTTCTTCTTCTTCTTCTTCTTCTTCTTCTTCTTCTTCTTCTTCTTCTTCTTCTTCTTCTTCTTCTTCTTCTTCTTCTTCTTCTTCTTCTTCTTCTTCTTCTTCTTCTTCTTCTTCTTCTTCTTCTTCTTCTTCTTCTTCGTGTTCAATGGCTCCGGTGAAAATTGATGGTAGTTAATGTACTTCTTGATAAGACGTAGATCAGGAGAATATAATGGATTTCACCTTGGACATCCAAAAAGAACAACTAAGACACTTGGAAAGATGCGGGCGCCCGAAGACAACTCATCCCAGACATCAGAAGGAGACAGTCATTGTTTTTCTGCCATATTATGAGAAAAGGGAAAAAAGAACATGGTGTAACCACTGACAAGATCTGTGGAAGGAGGGATAGCGGAAGACAACGATAAAGGATTCTTGACAGTCTTGTTGCACGGCATGGAGGTGTTTCGGCACACGAGCTGCTACATGCTGCATGAGATCGCGGATTGTGGAGAGGTATGATCGTCCAGCAAGGCACGCATTGATGATGATCATGGATTTTGTGTGCTAGACATTGAGGTGTGAGTGGAAATGAGCAGGTTGATAGATTAGCGTTGGGTGGTGACCTACTTTGTGATAAAGTGGACACGCTGAGGTCTCTCTGCCATCAAGGAGAATCCATACACTGAAAGGCTAATTTAAAAAGGGGTAAGCAGAGGTACTGGGAGATATTTAGCAATGGCAAAGGGTGGAGGACATGAGTGGAGAGTTATCAGCATGTCGACTCTTCGCAGGCTGCCGACGAAGGGGACGGGGCACATGTGGGAATGTACTAAGTGCAGTGATGTCATTCTTGATTCCTTCATTCATGCTTATGCGTATCCTTAGCCGACTGTAAATTACAACAGAAAGTTTTGGTAGTTCGTCCACTTCTGGACTTTGGTCCACAAGGTGTGATGATGCTGACATAAAGCACTTCGATAATTTTCTGTAATTATTGAAACAGGTCAGCGGAACAAGTGTACAACGATGTATCCTTATAAACTCTCTTCTGTCTTTTATCTTCAATGAGGCATGGGCCTGTTTGTTTGGTTTTTGTGTCTATTGTTTTTACAGGATGAAGTAGCCAACTCCAAGCTTAACCCCACCCTTAGTCGCCTCTTACGACATGCTTGGTAGGGTGCAGTGTTAAAATTCTTTGCTTCTCGTGAGGGCCCTGGTTATACACGTGACATCCTTAGAATAGTCGTTTTCACTGTTGACCTTGACGTCCTTGACACATCGGTGGGTGCCTGGAAGATTGTTTGGATAGATAAGTGAATATATTAATGGGTCAGTGTATTTGATGGTTGCGTGGATGTATGAATGGGTGGGTTGGTGGATATATGAATCGATTTACCGGTTGGTGGATAGAAAAATGGATGTAGGGATGAATTATGAGTGGATGGTTGGATGAATGTTTCTATAGCAATCACCTACCCTAGCCTTACACATGAACCAGATCATGACCGCAATCATGGGTAGGTCCAGAAAGAGCAGCAAGGCGGCATGAATTCCCCCCTTCCAGTAGACCCCCTCAATAAAACTGGTCACCGTGATTGTTCCTGTGTTGATTGTTGTCACAATCATCACCAATAGCGTGCCAAGGCGACCAATGAAATCTCCGCTTCTTGATATCGACCCAGCACCTTGTTTCCTGTAGAGAGAAAAAAAAAAATATGTTCAGCATTATAATTATTAATACAGCAATAGAGACTGACAGAAATTGAAAGGAGGATGGCCAAAACAGTGGAACGATCTAACAGATGTAACAGTCAATGGTTAAGCACCAGCAAGGAAATCACAATAACAATTTTGAGAGTATGCATTTTTACTGCAGTAAAATACGGATGTGAGTTGTGGACTATCTCCCATCCTTTATGGAAGAAAATATGGACTTTTGAGTTGAAATGCTATAAAAAGATTCTTAGAATATCATAGACCAAAAAAAAAAAAAAAAAAGGGGGAGAAAGATAGACATTTTAAAAGATCTGAACATCAAGTAAGATTGGCTAATAAACAGCATCTTGTCTGGGTAACTGGAATATTAAGTTCATATCAAGCGCCATAACAGATTGAAAAAAAAATAATAGCAAAAGGCATGGTGCCAGCAAGCAGGCGCAGGGGACGACCAACAGGAAGATGGGTACAGGATATAAGTGGCTGCTTGAATATGAAAGTACACTAGGCGGGAGAGCTAGCGAAAGACCGAGTTTCTTTCAGGCAGAACGTGATGAGAGCGACGTTCTGCAAAGGACCTGCTACGTGATGATGATTATTAATATTATTATTATCAATATTATTATTATTATTAATATTTTATGATTATTTCGAACATGCAGGCTTGAGTTTAATTGAGTGCAGAATCGACATCACAAGACCCCGGTCATTCCTGTAAGGCAGTGGTTCTGAACCTGTAGGTCGCGACCCCTTGGGGATCGAAAGACCCTTTCACAGAGGTCGTCTAAGACCATCGTAAAATACATATTTACTGAAGTTATGAAGTAGCAATGAAAATAACTAACTGGTTGGGGGTCACCGCAACATGGGGAACTGTATTCAAGGGTCGGGGCATTAGGAAGTTTGAGAACCACTGAGGTCAGTGTTTCATCTCCAGCAGCCAGAGCAATTTGAATAGTAAGGGTGCCTGCCACTTGCAGTCTTACTATATGTACGTCATACATACCCATCACTGAGTGGAAAACATGTGTGACTTGGAAGAAGAAACTTAACCCAGCTTAAATTGCTATGGAAAAGTTTAACTAAAGAAAGGTTAGCGACGTGCACAAAAACAGCCGTACGTTTCGGTCAATTTCTCTACTAAGGAAATACAACAGAAATAATAAGCTAGCATGAGGACGATCTGCAATGTAGCAAACAATGGAAACTGACTGACTGACTTTCGACCCCACCAGGACATCACACAAGCGATAAACAGACGAGGACACAATGTGCCACCATGTGGATGAGGATCACCGTGGAGAGGTCGCAGTAACCGCGTTCAGCCATTAGACCATATTTATGGCCAGGCTATATTGCCGCCCCTGGCAAGAGCCAGAGAGGGGCTTCAAATAACTAAAAATGTAATCCTAAGTAGAAATGGGAAGTAGAAATAGAAACTTAGAAAATATGAATAAAAGTGGAGACGGAAGGAACTGTTCTGTTGGTGTTTTCGTTTATTACATTGAAACAACAGTGTTAACAAAGTAGCATTCATAGACCTAAAAGTTAAAAACAGTGGTATCTCGACTAAGGAACTAAATTCATCCAGACTGTTGTTCATATCTTGAAAACCAGGTTCCCGTTAACTTATAGACAATCAAAATCCGTTTTCAGATTATACATTTTAAAAACACTGCGTCACTAGCAGCAGAAGGTTGAAGGTTTTTAATGTTTGATGTGTGTTCCCCCCCCCCCCCCCCCCCCCCCCCCCCCCCTTGAGATAGAATTGGAAATGAAACATCAGAACGAAGAAAGGATATAGAAATCGAGACTATAAGGTAAATTAGATATTGGAACAAGTATATCTTAGTCTAAGAAGAAATACTGTTTGGCTATGGTACCAGTGTAGAACCTGGACAGCTGCTAAAACTTATAAAGGCAAAAGAGATCTGTTACTTCTACGTTTATCTTCTCAAAATGACATAGTAAGTAAATATTATAAAACCGACGCACTAAAATAGTCATACTGAATTATAATGAAAATAAATCAGGCCAATAGTAATCTGGTTTCTCGCGCCTATACTGAAATGTATAGACTAATGATGAGAATACCCTGGGCAATTAAAACGAGTAAGGGAGACGTCTTGAAGATGTCACGAAGAGAACTGATTGTCCACATCACAAAAAGACAATCTACATTCTTTGGTCATGTCATGAGAAAGAAAGAACTGGAGTACATCGTGACAGTAAGGACAGGTAGAGGGGGAGGGGAGCGCAGAAGGAGACCGAGAGAAAAGATGCTGGTCAGTTTGACCTCATGGCATAGAAGACCATCTGTGTCAGAGTTGGTTAAATGTACACGACACAGACACACACACACACACACACACACACACACACACACACACTCACACACGCAATCATGCACAAACATGCACACACACACATAAGTAATCAGTAATTCCGCCTATTAAATAAACTTACACTTTTTTGACAATCACCGTCCTTTTGGAAGTTTTGTGCCCGACGCCATTTTCTTCTGTAGTTGCTGGTTTTCCAGGATCTGCTTTCTTTATGGGCGTCAGCTTTTTATCCTTATCGTTCATGTTAACATGGGATTCTCAGGTTTGGCTTGTACACGTGAAATTGGCCAGTCGTGATCGGGACACCTATTGCTACATAAGACAGAATGGTAGAAGGTGTTATGGAATTGTGTAGTAGTAGATGAAATAAGAAAACAATCGTCGAACTAAATGGTACCTGTGACGTCGGAATTTGGGTCTCACGTACCTAGCTCTTCCCCCCCCCCCCTCTTCCCCCTCACAGCATCATCACCATCATCACATTTTTGAAAAACGAATACAAATCGTCACGTTCAACCAGCTTCTTAAATTAAAGCGCTGTAGGTTATAACTGTGATTGTGTTTCTTGCGCCAACGGTTGTTAGCTAAAATTGGCTTCGTGTGACAGATGTAATGGTATTCGTATCTGTTTCCTTGTGACCTTTCCCGCTCGTCCAGGTCTGGACCTTGGTCCTGTTCCTAGTATTTGGTCACACCTCTTGCTGCTTGGCCATTACTGCATGTTTCTTTACTTTTCGATTGTACTTATTGTTCCCTTTTTTCTCCTGTCCTTGTTATGCGTTATTATTTGTAGTCCAAGTCCATTTGTTACTTCGTGCTCTAAGTTTGTTTATGGCACAAATGGAAATTGACAATGACGATATTTAT
This sequence comes from Candidula unifasciata, assembly GCA_905116865.2. Classification (NCBI taxonomy): domain Eukaryota; kingdom Metazoa; phylum Mollusca; class Gastropoda; order Stylommatophora; family Geomitridae; genus Candidula; species Candidula unifasciata. The sequence goes on from CAJHNH020008545.1 coordinate 109,593, forward strand.
ACATTTCGTATTATTTTAAATATATTAAAGTTATTTGCCCTTCGGTCCATAGTAATATTCACAATAATAATAGTGATGCTAATAATAAAAGCAATAATAATAAATAGATCATTACGCACTTAAACATGGCTAACTGTAGCTATAGATAAATAAAATTAGACAATTTTGAGAACAGATGTCTTAGAAGAATACTAAATCTCCACTGAACAGATTTCAGGTCCAATAGGCAAATAAGACAAGAGAGCAAGTAAGAAAATGTATCAAATTTTATAAGAAAGCACCGCTGGAATTACATCAGCCATGCACACAGAATGGATAAGACAAGACTCCCCGATCAAGCTCTCATGTGGAAACCGAAAGGAAAAAGAAAACGGAGAAGACCAAGGGAGACTGCATAGAACCATCATCAGGGAAGACTCAACCATGGGCCTAAGGAACATCCAAAACCTAAAGCAGGTGGCAACGAACCGCCAGACATGGAGAGCTATGACCTCTGCCCTATGACATGGAGAGCTACGACCTCTGCCCTATGACATGGGGAGCTATGACCTCTGCCCTATGCGCGTCTTAGGCCCAAGAGGAAAGACTAACTAAACACGGTCTAAATCACCGAAAGCTCCCTCCAGTAGAAAATTAGGCTCTTTTCTTTTGATTCACATCCCATCTCGATGACTTCGAGATTTCGTGGTGAGTTTCCGGGAAATTCCAATAGTATAGTCATGTTGGGCTGCGAAATGAACACTGACTAAGCCTGACCCTATACCCTCTAACCCCCCCCCCCCCCCCCCCCCCCCCCCCCCCCCCCCCCCCCCCCACAAACACACACACACAGCTGTTTATAGTGGACTTTCTCTAAAACTAACCACGAAATCTCAACATGGTGTGAAAGAAAAGTATCGGAATTTATAATGGAGTGATGTTATTTCCCCCACCCCCCCTCCCTCCCCCCCACCTCCCCCCACCCCTCCCCCACCTCCTCCCCCACCTCCTCCCCCAACCCCCCACCCCCCCCCCCCCACCTTTTTTCAATTGATTTATTCCTGGTGACACCCTTGCAGTTAACGATATTCTGGGCGACTGGTTTCATACAGTGGTAGGATAATCGCTCCGTGGCAGTCGTGTGCCCCTCATCACATAATCTTCCCAGATACAGCAGTGTAAGTAAACCGCCGTGATGGAGCGGTTAGATGCTCGCCTGTGGATCCGAAGTTTGTGGGTTCAGTTCCTGACGCAGCCAAATTCTTGTTTCTTTCCCCCTAGGTAAAGTTGTGAGAAATAAAGACGACTGGCAGGATGGTGAGAACATCACCCACCGAATGCCGCTTGGTCTATAAAATACAGGTGCAAAAACAACAAGCTCTATAGGCCCGAAGACGTGGAAGAGTGTCCTTTGCCGTAATGGATCTTCTTCTTCTTCTCTTCCACCTTGTACCTCATCGAAGTCTCGGAGGAAATGTAATGTTCGATGATGAGCTCTGCCAAGAGCACTATTAAGACTGATGTTCATTTCTGAAAGGCTGTTCTTAGTGCTATCACTCCATATTTTCCGAGGTCTTCCACTCGCTCTATACCCGTTGTGCCGCAATGGATGCACCTGCCAATCTTCATTGTTGAGAATTAGGCGGAGTTATATGCCATATTCCTCGGTCAATCTTCGCAAACCGATTAGTGCTTTACCCAGCACAAAACTCCGTAGCTGTACCGACGGCCCCCGGGAGATCTACAGAATACATGCATTTGTGAATATAAGAGAGGAGGCTGAAACGAAGCTGACGACCATTATTCTGCGAGACAAAAAAGCTGAATCACTTTACTGTAGAGGCTTCCGTTAAAGTAATCGCACATTAGGGACTGCATACCAACGACATACTAGTACTAGTAACAAATACTTGAAGTGGTGGTGGTATTAGTAGTGTTGGTGATTGCTGTAGCAGTACATACACACACACATCTTTAGACAAAAGCGCGAGCGGGCACACGCACATACTAACAAACAGATGTATATATATATATATATATATATATGTGTGTGTGTGTGTGTGTGTGTGTGTGTGTGTGTGCGTGTAAAACTGTGTTTGAGGGCGTATGGATGTAATGATTTATCGATGACAGTATTTTAGTATTTTTTTCAAGTGTCCCTGATAAAATCAATTGTTATCTTATTGTTATATAATGAAGTAACATGATATAATAAAACACATAGGTCACTGTGTATATTATTATGCAACAAAGTCAGCAGGCGTTACACACACAGACGTCACAGGGTGATACACAGCGCAACCGTAACAACGCGTTATACATCAACGAAGAAACACAGAGTTGCACTACACAGAGTTCACCGGGTATTATACAAAAATGGCTTGTATCCACCTAAAGGTCTGCCTCTGCTTCTTTTACCGGAAAACTTACACAACCCCCCCCCCCTCCCCCCCCCCCATAAAAAAAATCAGCATTCTATCTGGGCCATCATGATATTTAACACAGCTAAAACATCCCTACTTTCAGGACAGGATGCTGTATATGAGTCAGTTTTCCTTGATGTTCTCATAAGATGTGCTTGGTCCAAAGCATTCTAAACATAAATTCTACAGCATTATTATAGTCATTATTATAAGCTGTCACGGAAAAGATGCATGATCTCAAAATGTTTACTTCAACCTGCTTATAGACGCTGTACCAAAAGTTCGTCATGCTGCCTAAACTCTGCATTGCTGAATCGTCATTGTTATTGACTGTGAGCACAAATGTTTCAAATCTGTGTCAATGTTTAATTACTTCGTTATCGATGGTAAAATGAGGTTGGTGCGCCATATTTATCGTCGGCAGTTTTATTTTTAAATTCAGAAAGAATTTGCCCTTCTTCGCTGTCTTTTTTGACAGAATTGATTTGTCCAAGCCCTGTACACTAATGGACAGAAAAACTATGTCGTCTGCATGTCTGGGAGCTAGATAGAAAAAGTTTGCCTCCACCTGTATGTGGCACGCAGTTTAAACAGGCTTCTTCACTAACTGTATACTCATAATAGTTTCAGCATATATATTAAAAAAGTGATGAAGTGAGAACACAGCCCTGTCTTACTCCTCGCTGCACCTCAAACCAGTCCGATTTTTCACCAGCTGCTCTGACTGCTGCTGGTTGTTTGTGGTAAAGTTATTTCATTAGTTGTACCAAATGTGTTGGAAATTCCACGCATCTCTATATATGCCACAGTTTTTATTTTTAAACGTAATCATAAGCTATGCTGCAGTCAATGAAGCATGAATGGAGTTCTATCTTGTAGTCTCTCGTTTCTCAGAGATGATTCTCATATTGAAAATGTGATCCCTTATTCCTCTACCGTGTCTAAAACCTTTTAGTGCTTCTTTTAATTTATATTGTTGTTTCCCCCACGTTTTCACGTTATAATGACAATGATAAAGATGGAATTTAATGTTGGCGGAAAGGGTGGGGGGGGGGGGGGGCTGTGCCGATCTACAAATATTAATGTCATCATTAATGTTGATGTCATTGAAGAAAATTAACATACTTTGATACACATGTACATTTATATGTAAAGAATAGATTAAATTGTCATCGTAACATATTATTTTATTAACTCACCGAAATGTGACACTAAATATCCACCTGTATGTTGCCTGATTACACTTGTATCCGTTCTCCATCCGGAAGGACATACGGGGAAATAAACCTGACTAACTTATGGACTCAATGAAGTAACAACGTCATCAAATGTTATAAGTTGGTTATACATGAATGTACATACTAGAGGTTTCTTTGGCTGGGCTTGTGAATGCACTTTCGCAGTCTCTACATAGTAGGGTTCGAAGTCAGCTTCCGGTGATATGAAAGCAAATACCGCTTTGTGTTGATTTTGCTAACGTTATGAGCGTCGTACCGTTGAGAAAGCAAAGGTAACGTTTTTTTTTTTTTCTTTTCTTTTTTTGTCCTAGTCTAACAACTTACCGCTATAACATGCTGTGGTTAATTTGGAAGGTGCTGAAGAAGACGTATTACTAAATTATTGCACGGACATTTATTTAGTTGGTGTTAACGGCTTTAAACTGTGGAACTATCTCCAGGTGCTAGTGAATAAACGGGTTTTTGAAAGTACATCCTTAGTATCCTAGAAGTTGGCGTGTGGACTATGATCTGTCTCAATACATAATGTATTTTTAGCACGACAAGAAACGCCTCCAGCAAGCAGACAAACTCGGGCAACGGCAGGCCAATATTTCTGTTGGGTATTCAAAACAAACCAGGTAACCAAGCGATTTCTTTTGTTTAAAAAAGTCGAACCGGATTATTGGAACTGTGTTCTGTTTCTGCTTATTGATTATTTGACAATAAAACGTCAATAAATGGCAATGACACAAGAAAGACGGGGCAAACAACATTAAAAATTTTGAAAATTTAGCACTATCAAGTGTCTTGTTCATTGACGTCTGTGTCTCACGATCTCCATTAGAATAGCCTTTCGGCTACTAAGTCAATGCCATGATGAGAGAACTGTCTGTTGCTATTCTCTCTCTTTCGCTCTCTCTTTTTGTTGCTCTCTCTCTCTTGCTGTTGCTCTCTCTCTCTCTCTCTCTCTCTCTTGCTGTTGCTCTCTCTCTCTCTCTCTCTCTCTCTCTCTCTCTTGCTGTTGCTCTCTCTCTCTCTCTTGCTGTTGCTCTCTCTCTCTTGTTGTTGCTCTCTCTCTCTTGCTGTTGCTCTCTCTCTCTCTTGTTGTTGCTCTCTCTCTCTTGCTGTTGCTCTCTCTCTCTTGCTGTTGCTCTCTCTCTCTCTCTGTTGTTGTTGCTCTCTCTCCCTCTTGCTGTTGCTCTCTCTCTCTTGTTGTTGCTCTCTCTTTTGCTCTCTCTCTCTCTCTCTCTTGTTGTTGCTCTCTCTTTTGCTCTCTCTCTCTTGTCGTTGCTCTCTCTCTTGTTGTTGCTCTCTCTCTTGCTCTCTATCTCTCTCTCTCTTGCTGTTGCTATCTCTCTCTCTCTTGCTGTTGCTCTCTCTCTCTCTCTCTTGCTGTTGCTCTCTCTCTCTTGCTGTTGCTCTCTCTCTCTTGTTGTTGCTCTCTCTCTCTCTCTTGCTGTTGCTCTCTCTCTCTTGTTGTTGCTCTCTCTCTCTTGCTGTTGCTCTCTCTCTCTCTTGCTGTTGCTCTCTCTCTCTGTTGTTGTTGCTCTCTCTCCCTCTTGCTGTTGCTCTCTCTCTTGTTGTTGCTCTCTCTTTTGCTCTCTCTCTCTCTTGTTGTTGCTCTCTCTTTTGCTCTCTCTCTCTTGTCGTTGCTCTCTCTCTTGTTGTTGCTCTCTCTCTTGCTCTCTCTCTCTCTCTCTTGCTGTTGCTATCTCTCTCTCTCTTGCTGTTACTCGCTTTCTCTTTCTGTTGCTCTCTCTCTCTTTCTGTTGCACTCTCTCTGTAGTTCTCTCTTCTGCTCTCTCTTTGCTGCTCTCTCTGTTTCTCTCTTTCTCTTTCTGTTACTCTCTCCTTCCCTTTTTCACTAGCTTCCTTGCTCGCTCGCTCTCTATCTTATCTATCTATCTATATATCTATCTATCTATCTATCTATCTATCTATCTATCTATCTATCTATCTATCTATCTATCTATCTATCTATCTATCTATCTATCTATCTATCTATCTATCTATCTATCTATCTATCTATCTATCTATCTATCTATCTATCTATCTATCTATCTATCTATCTATCTATCTATCTATCTATCTATCTATCTATCTATCTATCTATCTATCTATCTATCTATCTATCTATCTATCTATCTATCTATCTATCTATCTATCTATCTATCTATCTATCTATCTATCTATCTATCTATCTATCTATCTATCTATCTATCTATCTATCTATCTATCTATCTATCTATCTATCTATCTATCTATCTATCTATCTATCTATCTATCTATCTATCTATCTATCTATCTATCTGTCTGTCTGTCTGTCTGTCTGTCTGTCTGTCTGTCTGTCTGTCTGTCTGTCTGTCTGTCTGTCTGTCTGTCTGTCTGTCTGTCTGTCTGTCTGGTCTGTCTGTCTGTCTGTCTGTCTGTCTGTCTGTCTGTCTGTCTGTCTGTCTGTCTGTCTGTCTGTCTGTCTGTCTGTCTGTCTGTCTGTCTGTCTGTCTGTCTGTCTGTCTGTCTGTCTGTCTGTCTGTCTGTCTGTCTGTCTGTCTGTCTAATTCTTTTTCTTATTCGCTTTCTCCTTTTCTTTCTCATTCTTTCTCAGTCTCGCTCTCATTCTTTTTTTATCCTCTCTCTTATTCTTTCATTGTCCTTCTCTGTTATTTTGTTTCTAAATGTACCGCTAAAAATAGTTGCCTTCTATCTCGCTCATTTTTCTGTCATTCTCTCACTCATTTCTCTCTCGTTCACTCAGTTTTCTTTGGCATTCCCTGTCATTTTTTTTTCTCATTTATTTATTATCGCTCATTTTGTATCTTATCTTTTCTATCACTTTATCTACCATTCAACCTCTTTGCTTATCTCTCATTCTTGACAGCCTTTTGTCATGGCAAAATATCTCTATCTTTTTGCTAGCCTATCTTTCTTTTTTTTAAATTTAATTTTCTCATATATATATATATATATATATATATATATATATATATATATATATATATATATATATATATATATATATATATATATATGCACACTTACTTATACATACGAGGATGACGATTAGGGGTAACAGAAATAGAGTATAAAGGAGGAAGAGGTGAACGATCTTGATAGGGATATTGTTTAAGATGATGATGGTGGTCGTAGTGTGGTTACGTGATTCCATCTAACAAATGGTAGTAACACATCTAAAGCTGTTGCTGGAAAAGTCGATCAACATAACTGAGATCAATTTATCGGATTCCTGTACCTATTGATCCAAAACTAAGTTCTAAGAAATGGGATAGAAAACGCTGTTGTACGGGAAACTGTAGGGGCATTTCAGTTCCGTCCAAACAGAGTTGTTTCCTCATTTGTGATATTGGCGAATGAGTTTTGACTGCAGGAGCGCAGCAACAAAGATATGATTGGGAGGTTGCTTCGGCTACCCTAAAAAAAACTGTTTGCGCGCACGTGTGTGTACATGTGTTTGTGTAGGAAGGTTGGCCGGGGGAAGGGGCGGGGGTTGGAGGCCTTTAAAGTGCCTGAGTTTAGACACCTGGCAGAAAAGGAAGAAGATAATTACTTCTTCTTCTTCTTCTTCTTCTTCTTCTTCTTCTTCTTCTTCTTCTTCTTCTTCTTCTTCTTCTTCTTCTTCTTCTTCTTCTTCTTCTTCTTCTTCTTCTTCTTCTTCTTCTTCTTCTTCTTCTTCTTCTTCATCATCTTCTTCTTTTTTTTTCTTCTTCTTTTTCTCTCTATTCCTGGAATGCCTCCCAGAGAGATCTATGGAATGGGCTCCTTTGTTCGCTTCGTTTAAATAATGTACTAGCTGTACCCGGCCACGCGTTGCTGTGGCGTAATTTGGCTACATGGAAAATAGAGAACATAGAAATGTGTCTTCGCTTAGCGCTAGCGATGTACAGTGCAACAGCTAAACCACAGCTAATAAAACTTTGAGTGGGTAAGGCAGTTACTGTAACTTAAATCTATCTCAGTAAACAGTTTATTGTAACCACCCATCCCCCAGTTCACATACTACTTTCTCCTTCATCGAAGTAGTTGGGAAAATTACCCTAGTGAAAAGCAATGAAAAGAGGAAACATACACCATAATTACGAAATGAGCACATTTGCTAATTTCTGTAAACAACCCTGCACGCGTTGCTACAATAGAAAGTGAATGGAAAGGAAAATCGCTTTAACAAAATGTAATTATATTGGATCATTGTGCCGGTAATTTAACATTAAAAATGTGTTTACTGAAGTGCTTTTGGGTAAACAATGTTCTTTGTTCTTCCGCCTGGTGCGTACACAAATAAATTAGAAGGTTTTCCGACGCGTGAACAGGCCACATATAGCTGCCCATGTAAAAGCATGGATGTTCCAAACGTAGTCCACACACTTGTAGGGATTGTCCCTGTGATTTGTTTATGGTCATTGCAAAGGCGAGTCGCACCGGAAACTGCAAGCGTCTGAAGTCAAATGGCATGTCTGTTGGAATCATTGGGATGCGTGGCAAAAGTATATTCTCGCCCTTAAATTTCCCATTTAAAATTGTACCTTCGATGATATTGAGCATCAGCCTTTTCACTGAAAGCCTGGTACCATTGCAAAGACGTGGCGGATTGATGTTTCTGAGAAGAATGATGGGCACGCCAATTTTCACGGTTAAAATGTGGGGTGGCATGCCTGGCAAATCAAGTGAATTTAAGAAGTCAGTTGGATAATTAACAATTTCTTCCTGATTCATTACAGTATCGATAGACTTATACGTTGTCACACCGCCTGGTAATTTGTCTTAGATGTTCGGATTCATGGCAACTCACGATCGAAAAGGTTGTTTGCAGATTGTTCTGGTGGAGCCAGTCCCACCTGAACCAGTGCTTTGTTAGTTATTGTCAAACATATGTCCTCAATGCAAACAAATGCCTCATTATATACATTTGGTATGAATTGAAGGTCCTGATCATGCTTCGTTTCAAGCCAGGATGTCTTCACTCATGTAGTCTTTGTATTTTTCCCAAAGCTCTTTTGGAATGAATGGGAAGCAAGTTGTTAATATTATTGCAAATAATGTGCGTATTTGCTGTGGTCGAGCAGTATTCGATGCATCAGCGAGTGAAGTGTCCCAATGTGCATCATTTTCAAGAAGATTTAATTCTTGGCAACCTTCACGGTAAGTAGCGCATACTTTACCATAAACTGTTCTCGAGTCCTGGAAGGATGCCGGTCCCCGTTTGTTGATTAAAAGTAATCGCAAGTAAAAGCAATCTGCATTTTTGGGATGAACAGTGTACACACGGCCTAAAATATCAGTAGAATATAAATTAAGATGTCCGTCAACCGCTTGACCTTGTTTGCAACGTTAAAACTTTTTAGCTGATGCATTCCATGTGTAGTATATTGGCAGGTGAGAGTAAAGGAGTGTCTTTGCAAACATATCTTTACTCAATGAGAAAAATCAGTTAACGTGGTTGGCGGTGGTAACAATGCTCGTGCATGTGCATTCTCTGTAGTGAAGTACACGCGCTGTCCATTGTCAAGATGCACTGCCAAATAAACAACTGCTGGATGTCGTTCATGAATTGGAAATGAGAAAATGTGCCATACCGCTTCATTGCTACTAATGTAGCGCCCCAGCTGATATTGCTTGATTTCATCGATAGATGCAGCTGCATGTCCCACTTCAAAGACTGCCATATCGCCTCCTTTATTGACATATTTGCATATGTACTTATGTTTGCCAAGAAATGTGTCGACTGGCCTGTGTCACCTACTACCAATGATGATAATGGTTCGGGTGGTGAATGTAATACTGGCCATTTAACTTTTCCACCAGCGCAGCACATACCCGGCATGTCATTCTTAAATTTGAAGGCACTGCAATGTACGTACAATTTATCCATTTTGCCAATAAGCGAGAGTGGATGAAGACCAATCATAATTGCTGGTGTAATGGAATGCACCAAGATTCAAATCAACATGCAGTGTTCGCCTGGATAAAGTAGTGCGCATTTGAACGTTTTCGAGTCTTGCTTTCCGTTGCTGGTCTGATTGAGATGAACGGGCTTCAGCAGTGCGCACTCGAATGGTTTCCAGTCTTACCTCACGTTGCTCGTCTGTTTTTGAAGCAATTAATGCCCTCCTCTTGCGTGTTTTAGGTGTAGATGAGCGCTGATCATCAGTAGCTTGTTCATCCTCATGATGAAAGTTGATTTGAAGTATCGCTGAAATAAATGAAAATATGAGCATGAGATAACAATCTATTTTGACTCAAGAGGAAATGCATAGAAACTGGGCAGCAAATAGTAAGAAAAGGCGGTATATAAGACAATATGAAAAAGCCAACAGATAATGTGCATACATTTATCATTGTGGGATTTAAGGAGTGGTCCACACATGTATTTGAAGTCACAAAAAAAATGTACAGATTGACTGATGTCACTGGAAATAAATGCACTCACCTGTTGAGATATTTATAGATTCTAACACTGACCTGAGACGGAATGTCATGTAAATTTATATACTTCTTTAGAATAACAGAAGAAAGCCAACCAAAACTGTTGTACCAATGAGTATAAGAAAGATAACAGATAATGATTAATCTTTTTCTTCTTTTTCGCGTTTACCAGCTGTACACTTTGGCGGAAAGTTCTGGTTGCTCGTCCACTACTGAACTGCAGTCCTGCTCCAGAACCTGAGTGTCACATATCACTCCTGTCGCGTGCCTAATGTAAGGATTTCTCCTTCAGAACCAACAGCACTCAGAGATAATTATGTTGAGTCGTTTGGCTCGTATTGGTCTAAGGGATTCCCCGTGGCCAATATACGCTCAACTTATCTCTGGAGTAGGGCAACTCAAGTATTGGCACTACAAAATATGTCAGTATATGAATACAATATTTCTAGGCACACTGGCTGGACACCCCCACTACTTACTAAAGAAAGCCCCCAGGTTATGATAGTTCATTATCATAACCATGTTAACACATATAATGAAGATACATACACACACAACTGCTAAACACTTAAAAAGGTGAAATAGAGACACCTAAGTCAGCCATGAAAATGAATGCATGTAATCAGTGTAATATACATTTAATAATGAAGTGAATTCCAGCTATCAGTGGAAGAATCTCAGAATATAATGTCTAGATACCAAAGATACTACACAGACAGCAGGTCTTGGAGATGACTCTATGTCATCATTGGGAAACATAGGAGCTGTGAGGCACAAAGCAAATCAGGCATCAAACTTAGCTTCTCTTCTTTCTGTCTATGATGCCTCCCTCAGCTCCGGATGATTCGACTGTCTTTGACTCTGGGAATTCTGCTCCACTGGATCAAGTAGTAAGAGAGTACCTCACCATAGAGGACACAGCACTGTACTGGTACTTAGCAAGTCTCTATCCCCAGTTAGGACACACAATGTCTTTGAGCCACACTAAGCTCTAGCACTGGTAGGCTGTTTGAGTTATAAGCTCCCACATATTGATGATGTCAGGAACCTTCACAGGTGTCAGCTGGTGGGTGGTTGGTTTGTGGTTTATGGTTTATTTATGGTTGGTGGGTGTTGGTTGGACTGTGAAACTTCTGCCAGCTCCTCACAAAGGATTTATCCCAAGCATATGCAAAAACTGAGACATTCCAGATCGCCTTGTGAAATTGAAATTATACAGGCATAGATTGACACGTCTGGACGCTTGGAACCGGCAAGAAAGAATCGCGTCACTTACGCACTTCAGGCGTTGGTAAAAAAAGAAGTCCCTAGTATACATGGGCAAGGAGTGCATCGGTTTCTAAGAAACCTCAAATAACTCCTCTAATATATATCGAAGATATATACATTTAAAAGTGGAGTTTAGTTAAAGCAACCAGAAAATGTAGACATAATAATGTTGTCTAATAAAGGCCTATATATATAGATATAAGGGACTATATCTTTCCGGGCGAGTCCAAGTTTGAATTTTTGTCGATTACAGGTAAGTCAGGTTACCAGTCTTACGGACCGATGCGTAATGGCTTATCATTCCACGACACTGAGAGTTGCGTGTGCATCAGTTTTACAGATATCATTCTCTTGAATACAGACTGGTGGTTCCTTGCCTCTCTGGCAGATGCACTCCGAGTTCAAAGGAGGCTCCACAATTAGTCGACTCTTACGACATGCTTTTGGGGAGGCAGTGGGTCTATTTTTGTCTTCCCCACAATGGGACCCCGGAACCCACACGGGGAATAATGATAATGTGTATATATTTATCAATGCGGGATTTAAGAAGTGGTGCACACTTGTTTGAAGTAAACAAAAAAACATGTACATACTGGTTTGCAGTCTCACCTCTCGTTGCTCGTCTGACGACATGCACGATAATAGTTAATGATAATGTGTATACATTTATCATTGCTGGATTTAAGAAGTGGTCCACATTTGTTTAAAATTAAACAAAAAACATGTACATACTGACTAATGTTATTTAAATAAATGCTCTTACCTTTTTATATATTTCTTGATAACACAACTAAAAACCGATAGCCATTTTCCTTCACTACTGCGCATGCACGGTAAATCGATCCCACGTAACGTGGCTATAATTAGAAATCACTAAAGTTATAAATATTAGTTGCGAATATTATGGCATAAATTGTGGTCACCTATCTCTAACAGTGACAGGTTGAATTTCAAGCCACGACGGTTCAAAATCCGGTATCACAACAAACATATCCTGAAAATTTCAGCTAAATCGGTTCAGTAGTTTCCGAGTCTATAGGGGGCAAACAAACACACAAACATTGATTTTTATATATATATATAAAGATTTGAGTTGGTTTTTTTTTTTCGGGGTCCATCTTCTGTGTGGTCAACCTTTGGTTCTGATGCCCTTGTATCTGTATAGCATTGCTCTACAAGCTAGATGTCGAACCCGGCATCCCTGCATTACGGAGCGCGTTCGTAATGCCGTAGCCACAGACGCAGTATGATACTATGATACGTAATCGTTTAATTTATGTCCAGGGAGCCGCTACCCTGGCACAGTCGATAGGAGGCTCGCTTTCAAATCCAGCTGCGACGCTGTAGTCACGGTCGGTGTTCGAAACCGGGCGGTTCCCGGGGTTCTCTAGGAAATGGGTACCAGTATTAACACTTAAGGGGAAATAGAGGAACGTTGCTGTAGCTACGGAGTTACGTGCGAACAGCGACACGAGCGGACAGTCTTTTACGAGCTGTCCGTACTGGTTACAGAGCACTTATGGTTTATAACTGTGTGCAAAGACGCTAGTTCACATCTCCCTTTTACCTTTACCTTTTTGATATACGTCCTGACTATGTTTTTTTTTTCCTGTCCTCTGAAGACAGTCTCTATATTTGGTTTTCATTTTAACGTACTTGCATTTCAGACTCGTGCCATTTGTCCTATAACTTGACTGCATTTGTGTATCTTCGTAAACAGTTAGAAGTCCCAACACGGGACGCAATGTTCTTTATTTGAAGACCCACTCCGGCTGTTGCCGGGGCATAAAAATAATCCAACTTATGGGTTGAACTGGGTTTCTGGAACTTGTGCCTGAGTTATCCTCATCCGAATGGTTTCACTTTGTGTCCCCATGTGTTGGTCTCTCGTCCTGTGGTCCTGCTGGGGTTGAACAACATACATACATCTTCGCAAACGCCTTTTGTAATCCAAAAGGGGATATAATCTCTTGTTATGTCTACGACAAGTGTAGGCGGCAATGGATCTGTAACCATCATCTCGTCCTGCTTTCTCGTCTTGGGCCCTCGTCTTGTTCTCTAGACTCTCGTCTTAGTCTCTCGTCTTTGTCTCTCGTCTTGGTCTCTCGTCTTGGTCTATCGTCTTGATCTATCGCCTTGGTCTCTCGTCTTGGTCTCTCGTTTTGGTCGCTCGTCTTGGTCTCTCGTCTTGGTCACTTGTCTTGGTCTCTCGTCTTGGTCTATCGTCTTGGTCTCTCGTCTTGGTCACTTGTCTTGGTCTCTCGTCTTGGTCTATCGTCTTGGTCTCTCGTCTTGGTCTTTCGTCTTGGTCTCTCGTCTTGGTCTATCGGCTTGGTCTCTCGTCTTGGTCTTTCGTCTTGGTCTCTCGTTTTGGTCGCTCGTCTTGGTCTCTCGTCTTGGTCACTTGTCTTGGTCTCTCGTCTTGGTCTATCGTCTTGGTCACTTGTCTTGGTCTCTCGTCTTGGTCTATCGTCTTGGTCTCTCGTCTTGGTCTTTCGTCTTGGTCTCTCGTCTTGGTCTATCGGCTTGGTCTCTCGTCTTGGTCTTTCGTCTTGGTCTCTCGTCTTGGTCTATCGGCTTGGTCTCTCGTCTTGGTCTTTCGTCTTGGTCTCTCGTCTTGGTCTATCGGCTTGGTCTCTCGTCTTGGTATATTGTCTTGGTCGCTCGTCTTGGTCTATCGTCTTGGTCTATTGTCTTGGTCTATCGTCTTGGTCTATCGTCTTGGTCTCTCATCTTGGTCTATCGTCTTGGTCTATCGACTTGGTCTATCGTCTTGGTCTATCGTCTTGGTCTATCGTCTTGGTCGCTCGTCTTGGTCTCTCGTCTTGGTCTATCGTCTTGGTCTCTCGTCTTCGTCTCTTGTCTTTGTCTCTCGTCTTGGTCTCTCGTCTTGGTCGCTCGTCTCGGTCTCTCGTCTTAGTCTCTCGCCTCGGTCTCTAGTCTTGGTCGCTCGTCTTGGTCTCTCTTCTTGGTTATACAATCTCTCAGACTTCTGTTGGCCCATCTCTTCATGACAAGGGTGTCGACACAAACAAAACTGGGGGAATCGGTGGCTCAGTCCCCTTTACAATTTTCTAGAGAGGTTGGGGGTCTAGAGAAGCGCAAGACGTATTTAAATGTTGATGAAAATAATAATAATAATTATTATTATTATTATTATGATTATTGTAATAAAATGTTATATATGACAATTGAATATTATAATATATTCAAAATGATCCTTAAATTCATAATCGTAATCACCAAGTGCCTTGCCGACTGGCGTAGGCGATCAGTCCTCTCCACAATCCACGATCCACAACTGCTTGTGTCAGTTCGTGTACTGACATCCTTCCATGCCATGACAGAAGGCTGTCAAGAATCTTTTCACGCTGTCTTCTTTTGTCGTTACAGGGGGATCCACAGCGGCATAGCAATCAAGGAAGATCCAAACACTTAATGAGAAGGCAGCTAGAGGGTAAAGTTCTCGATGTGGGTTCCAGGGTCCCATTGTGGGGAAAACAAGAATAGACCCACTGCCTGCCCACAATCATGTCGTAAGAGTCGACTAATTGGGAGCTTTCTTCAAATTCAGAGTATATCGGCCTGAAAGGCAAGGAATCAACAGTCTCCACGCAAATAACTTAGACATGTGAAAACGATGTACACGCAACACTCAGTTTCTGGAACATGACTAAAGTACAGAAGTGGTCGAACAACCATAACTTTCCCGCCGGAGTTTACAGCCTGCGAGCGCGAAGAAGAAGAAGCAGAAGAAGAAGAAGAAGAAGAAGAAGAAGAAGAAGAAGAAGAAGAAGAAGAAGAAGCAGAAGAAGAAGAAGAAGAAGAAGAAGAAGAAGCAGAAGAAGAAGAATAAGAAGAAGAAGAAGAAGAAGAAGAAGAAGAAGAAGAAGAAGAAGCAGAAGAAGAAGCAGAAGAAGAAGCAGAAGAAGAAGAAGAAGAAGAGAGTAAAGTTAAAAACAACAGGGAGGAGCTGCAAATGATAGGACGACTTGGCTTGAGTTGGTTGAGGGCCTATGCTCCATTGAAGGATAACAGGCAATAAAATGAAAAAGAAGAAGAGATGGACAACGAGAATAATAATAATAATAATAATAATAATAATAATAATAATAATAATAATAATAATAATAATAATAATAATAATAAAATAATAATAATAAGAAGAAGAAGAAGAAGAAGAAGAAGAAGAAGAAGTATTGTAGACAAAGGGAGATAATAATTACAATCTTTTATTGGCATTGAATATGCCAGTCAACGAACAATTCGTTTGCATCTGGATCATCGATAGTTTAAGAAGTACGGGCTAAAAACTCACAAACAGGATAGATGCATGCTATACCGAGATATTTTAATACGGACTAGTTGTAACGAGCTACGGACAAATTTAATTGACTCGATATGAGGAAGTCATAGACCCTGTCCCAATGTGGGACGCAATTTTTTTTGGGGTGTTATTTTAAAGCCCCACACCGGCCTGTGTCGGGGACCCTAAAAATAACCTGATACTTAGCGACTCATTGTCTGTTCTCCAAGCTCTATCAAGCAAAAAACAAGACAAATTGCAGATCTAAGGACCAACATTGGCTTACTCTCCAAGGAAGCAAAACTGGTCTTGCAGTGGATACCAGCCCACTGTGGTATTCAAGGAAATGAGAGACTCGATGAGTTGGCAAAAGCTGGGAGTAATCTTCCACAACCTCATCCACCACACAGCTACAAGGAAACCAAAACAACGCTAAAGCAGTCTTTAAAGCGGGAGTGGAGAATTCAGAATGGAGATTACAGACCAGAGAGTGACAGCATAAACAAACTCAATAGGAAAGAACAAACATCAATTTTTAGACTTCGGACTGGACACTGTGGTCTTCGAGCATACCTGTACAGGATAGTCAAAAAATAATCTGTTGCCTGAGATTGTGGAGCAGAAAGACAGACCCCTGAGCACATACTGCAGTACTGCCCTTACCTCTCCCAGCAAAGACTGGATCTGGCCCAGTAGATCCACATTGCGAGAGAAGCTATGGGGGACTGGTGGCGACCTTAAACGCACAATCCTATTTGTGACCCAGACGGGACT
The DNA here is from genome assembly GCA_905116865.2 of Candidula unifasciata. Lineage (NCBI taxonomy): Eukaryota > Metazoa > Mollusca > Gastropoda > Stylommatophora > Geomitridae > Candidula > Candidula unifasciata. Next base: position 126,002 of record CAJHNH020008545.1, read on the forward strand.
CAATGTTTAGCATGACTGATGTCGAACGCAGAAGAAAAAGAAGAATAACCTGACGGTTGAACGGGGCTTCTTTGAATTGCACCCGTCCATTCTCAACAGGATAGTGACACTTTGTGTCACCGGGTGTTTATCGCTCGTTGTGCGGACTTGATGGAGTTGAACGTCAATCAGTCAGTCAAAAAATTAAAGTTAGTCGCGTATCCTTTACAAGACATTGCAGAACCAACCCCATCATTTGTTGGCTGATGTTGTTTTTCTAGCTAATTTGTATGCTCAGCAGTTTGCCATTGCTCACTCAGCCGTCAGCTCTCAGTACCACTGCGAAACCAACGCAAGATAATCTGCCCCGGCATTATGAAGCACGCTCGCAACGCCTAAGCCACTGACGCCGACAGTCAATAAAGTGTTCCTAAAAGTCAACAGGGCATTGTTGAGCTTGAAACACAAAAAAAAAATAAAGATTTATGCCAGCGCGGATTTCCGATGGTGGCAGTAGCAATTTAATCATACGTCCGTTTTGCCTTTTCTCTAAGTGTACCGTAATGAGGTTAAATAAAATGTGTCTTGTAGCAGGTACCGTTGTATCACTGCCTGGTCTGTTCTGGTAAAAAAGTAGTCCTATAGCAGATACCGTTGTATCAATGCCTAATCTGTTCTGGTAAAAAGGAAGTCCTATAGCAGATACCGTTGTATCAATGTAGAATCTGTTCTTGTAAAAAGGTAGTCCTATAGCAGATACACCTGTATCAATGTAGAATCTGTTCTTGTAAAAAGGTAGTCCTATAGCAGATACCGCTGTATCAATGTAGAATCTGTTCTTGTAAAAAGGTAGTCCTATAGCAGATACCGCTGTATCAATGTAGAATCTGTTCTTGTAAAAAGGTAGTCCTATAGCAGATACCGTTGTATCAATGTAGAATCTGTTCTTGTAAAAAGGAAGTCCTATAGCAGATACCGTTGTATCAATGTAGAATCTGTTCTTGTAAAAAGGTAGTCCTATAGCAGATAACGTTGTATCACTGCCTGATCTGTTCTGGTAAAAAGGTAGTCCTAAAGCAGATACCGTTGTATCAATGTAGAATCTGTTCTTGTAAAAAGGTAGTCCTGTAGAAGATACTGCTGTTGATGTATACAGTGTTTGGCCTTTACACATTCTCTGCCACGGCATATTATGTGGGGTGGCCTGTTCTCTTTCTCCCCGCCTTGTTTCAGAGATAATTTCAAGAAAATTCTGCAAACTGTCTGGTAGGCATTTTTAAAAAAAGGCTAAGTTCGTCCCACCAGAACCGCACTGGTGTTCAGCCACTTCGGGGGATTGAACCTCAACCACCACCTTGGCGCTATTAAACCTCCCCCTCCTCCACCCCCCCTCCACACCCCCCCCCCCCCCCCCACATACTCCTGCCGTGGTTATAAAGCAAATGTCTGATAGAAAAGCCCGGTAATATTTAGCACAAAATACGACCCCTTTTAGCCACGAAAATGGCGCAAGTAAACAAGACCACAAATATAGCCGGAGACAGTTGACAGATTCGGCTAGCTAGCAGCAGGTTGAACGTGGTTGAGTTGTAAAATTTTTTTTATGAAAGGTAATGGAAGAAGAACACAATGCAATTTTTAGTAATTTTCTTCTTTTTCTTCGCGGTCACCAGCTGTAAACTCTGGCGGAAAGTTCTGGTTGTTCAGCCAATTCTGGACTGCAGTCCTGTTCCAAAACCTGAGTGTTGCGTGTGCATCCGTTTGACAGATCTGACTCATTTGTGTGCGGACTGCTGGTTCCTTGCCTCTCAGGCAGATGCACACCGACTTCGAAGGAAGTTCCCAATTAGTCGACTCTTACGACATGCTTTTGGGTAGGCAGTGGGTCTATTCTTGGTGTTCCCTATAATCGGGCCCCAGAACCCACACAGGGGTTTAGTAATTTTGAAGCCCCACCCTGGTTTTTGCCGGGGACCCTAAATATACCCGGGCCTTAAGTATGGTCTAACGGCTGAACGGGATTTTCGGGACCTCTCCACGGGTGATCTTCTTCCGCATGGTGGCACTTTGTGTCAGCGGGTGTTTATCGCTCTGTATGATGTCCTGGTGGGGTAACATTTACTTACTTACTACTTGAAAAGCACATGGCTTCATTCACTGAATTCCCTAAAGCCAATTACGAGTCTGGAGAGTCTATTGTTGAAAATTATAAGGATGGGGATGGAACACGGTCTTTCAGTTCCAAGGATCGGGTGATGTGTCAGCTGTAATTGCCTTTTAATTCAAATCATTGTATACTTATTTTTTTAAACCTCCATTTGCTCAAAATGCTCTTGTGAAATTCCACACCATGTTCGGTAAATTCCATTGCATTTTAAAATAATCCTTTATTGTCCTGTTGTGTCATTATATGTCACTTTGGGCTTTCAGTCTATTCTCCTATTCTGTTAGGTTCGCAGTTTAAGTGCCATTGAATCTTTCAATCCATATCTATATCCTCTGTTTAAAAATACGACTAATGCCTGCTAATTTATGCATCATCATCATCATCATGTTCTCGTTATGCCTAGTGGCACATGAGGCTTCAGAGAGGACTTTCCATGCTTTCCTGTCCTGTGCAATCTTCAATGCAGTTTTCCATGTCAAAGATGCCGCACTCAGGTCACTTTCTATCGGTCGTATCCATGTTGTTTTTGGGCGCCCCTGTTTTCTGTTTCCCTCTGGTGTCCGTGTGAGAGCTGTTTTGGCAGGTATATCAGAAGTCATTTTCATAACGTGGCCAAGCCATTTCCATCTTCTCTTGGTAATCATACTGTCTAAAGTTTCTTGGTTTGTCGCTTGAAGTAGTTTAGTGCTTCAGATTGTATCTGGCCAGAACATTTTGGTAATTCTACGTAGACATTTGTGGTGGAAGGTGGACAGCTTGTGTGCATCAGTCTATTTTAATTATTTCAAGTTTCCCTACAATTTGGACGTGTTTGTTTTATGTTTCTTTACATATCAAAAATACTAGTACATGTAAATATCTTTTCAACAATCGGTGCTATGGCTTGAATTTATCGTGTCCATTGTAATTCCAGTATATACAATTTTGTTATCTTATGAATCATATAATTATTTTATTTAGTAATCTATAAAGGCCGATCAAAAGTTTTCACTTTATTTATCAAGCTGTTTCAATAACCTCAGGGGTTCCCCAACAAATGTGACATGTCCACCGTGTGGGGAAATTCGGCCGCGGGTTCGCTGGTTGGCTGGAGCTGGGAGAGAAACCTGGCCGTGTGTGTCGTATGCAACAAGGAAATAGCAAGACTCAACATCTGGGTATGGGTATGTACCCCAATATACTTGTTTGTAGCTGTTTCTTTTCTCTGTCCGGTCACTAACAGTCTATGTATGTATGCTGGCTGTTTTATTTTATATTTGTGCAATGGAGATGGTTTGTTGCGGTGGAAGAAATCCCTAATTGTCTTCAAATGGTGTGCGGAGGGTGACTGACACCACAGCGATGATGATGGTTGGTACATTTTAATGATTTAATCGATATTTTCGCCGGCGGTTGTGTCAGGACCAAATATCTGTCATGTTTCTGCTTAATGTGTCTTTTATCTGCTCCATATTTGACATATGGGAGCTTTAATATTAAGCTCAACATTCGAGGGGTGAGTGCAAGCGGGTAAATTACAAATTGCCGGTAAAATGTACATCAATTTCAAATTTTAATTCATTGTTTCATTGTTCATTTTGTTTTCATTCATTGTGATGTATTTAAAGTATTTAATGATTTAATGATTCATTACCTGTTTCCTTCGTGAATTCTCACTGGGATAGGTGGAACCATAGGCACATTTACTTTAGCCATAAATATTGTATTGACACCTTTCAACTATTTCAAGGAACTGACATAAATATTATTATATAATAATATATTAAAATAAGAATGCAAAATTTAAATACTATAGGGTTCTCTTCAGGGCACTTGGGTACTAATTAGGGCTGTACCGAATATTCGCTTCAGGGCAAAATAGTGCACCTATTGACTATTCGGTATTCGGCCGAATAGTTGCGGTCGGGCCGAATGCAAACAGTAGTTACCTTACACCAGCTTCTGCATACACGGCCTCAATACTGACAACATGGAACAATTGGTTTTGTTGAAAGCTGATGCAGCTTTCCTGCAATAACTAATCTGTCAGTGACAATTTCCAAGTTTAGTTACTTGTTATAATAGTTAGGATTCTTTCATTCCTAGTTATTAGTTACCACAGACTGACTGAAAAATGCAGAATATAAAATGTTTTTAAATGTTTACTATTCTGTACGAATACTAACTAGACATGTAAAGAATATAAACTCCGGCCACATCCAAGTCGATAATATGAAAATCAAACTAACAGAAATATATAAGTACTTGAGTGCAAACTTCAACTGCTCTAACATGCTGAGAGAAGAAATACAATCTAGAAATAAAGTATACTATGCCCTTCAACATCTGCTAAAGTCAAAGTGTCTGTCTCGCAACACCAAGATCAAAATATATAAAATGTTGATAAGACCAGTCGTTTAATGTGGCTCTGAAACTTGAAGCAGAAATAAAAGAGACGAGGCCTTATTACGGGTTTTCAAAAACAGTCTTACAACAAATCTTTGGACCCATCAAAGATGCCAACAGTGGGGAATGGAGAGTGAGAAGCAACAACGTAACACATAATCTGTTTAAATCACCAATAATCACTGGCATCATGAGAGCTGACAGACTAAAATGGTTGGGGCATTTTGAAAGAACGTCAGATGACAGAGAAGTAGAACTGCATACACCTGAGAGAGGAAGGGACATAGACCACGGGGCAGAAATAAAAGAAGTTTGAGAGATAATGTCCAGCCAGACCTGCAGACAACTGGTGTCACAAATTGTAAAGATAAGGCCAGCCATAGATGAATGGAGACGAGGGATATCTGCAGCAGTAAACCTCAAGGGCTCAGAATACTAAAGAAGAAGATGACTAAACTATTCTTTACTACTTTTTGTGAAGTAAAAGTTCAGCATACATTTGACATTATGAATTTTTTAAAGATATATTTTATACACTATTCGTATTCTGCCGAATAGTGAAAATCAGCCCTAGTACTAATAAATAATTTTTTTTTTGTCTCGTCACAATAAAATAAAAATTTGAACTTTAAAACAAACTTGAAATCTATAAAATCAACTCAGCACAGCTGTATGGATAAGAAGAAGCAATGACAATAACTACGATAGTTACTACATAAACTAGTTATAAATTAGTGCCTGCATAAAATATTCTACCTACAATTTTAAGATAATAACCAGTATAGGACTTATGGAGTGAGCTAAAAGCTTAGTGAATAAACACGGAAAAAAGAGTCGACCAGAGAACATATGCAAGGTCTGACAATTGAGTAATAAGACTAATTTCATAAAAATGTTAATAATGAACAGTTGAAGATACAACCTGTATTTTATTCAAATTAAGCCTCTTGCGCGTTGATACAGCCAGTGGCACGATCTAAAAAACACTCAAACGACCTCTGTAATTCTTCTGTTGTTATGGCCCTTTGGATGTAATCAATATCGTCAAAGAAGCATCCTTTCAATGGTAACTTTAATTTGGTGAATAGAAAATAATCTCAGGGAGACTAATCTGGGAGAATAGGGTGGAAGGCTGAGAACACACACTTGTTTTTAGGCCAACAATTCCTGTACAAGTACGCCCGGTGAGCGGTGCATTGTCATGAAGAAGGAGAACATTGCCAGGTTTTGGACTCAGAGAATCCTTTTCAATAGACATTTCAAAATATTTAAATAAATTCTTTGTAATTGACTCCTTTGCTGTCGTACAAGTACACCAATTGTCTTCACAAGACAAGATTTTTTGTTGTTGACCTTAAGGTGATGATGATGACTTCCACTGAGCAATTCAGTGTTTAGTTGTTGGATCATAGATGGAAAATCCATGTTTCATCCTCTGCAACAAATTAAATTTAAGAAATGTTCATTTCTGTGACACGAATTGATATCTTTTGCATCCTCAACATGCTGATGTTTTCAGTCATCAGACAACGAATGTTGTACAAACTGGCAAGAAATTTTTTTTATTGCCCAAATTTTCCAATAACATTTTACGAATGATCTCTTTATTAACACTATCTGCCATCATCCTCACAGTTAAACAATGGTCTTCTTGTATCAGTTCTCTGACTTTTGCAACAAGTTTCTCATTACGAACAGAAAATTGGGTGTCCAGGTCTAGTTGCATTAGTAATCATTTTCACACCACTTTTGAATCATGAATACTACCTGACAATGTGTGCACGAGATAAACAATTATCCCTATAACCTTGTCACATTAATTCAACTCTCGAAATGGCGCTTTTTGCTCCATTCTGATTACATAACAATGCACCTCTGACTAGGTCAGCAAAATGACAGCTTGTTTGGTGTCTGCTTATCAGGTGGCAATGAAAAGTTGCCAGATCATAGATGAAGGTTGCCTCTTTGGATTCCATGTTTTGCTTCATAGATGGAATTTTTGTCTTGGCCATAATAAAATCAGTCTCATTCATTACCTAATTGTCGGACCTTGTATATTTAAAAAAAAATGTTAATAATATAACTAGAGAATCCTTCATTTAGAACCCTTGGTGTTAACAAGAAATGGAAGTTGAATCAAGTCAAGATTTGACATCACAGCACTCAGGGCATTCCCATGCATGCTCCATCCTCATCCTCAGCAGCAAGAAATGGAAGAAGACTTTAAAACACAAATAAAAATAATTAGACTTGCAGACACAATGTCAAAAGGACATAAGAGGAACTGCAGGAGACAATAAAAAATAGGATGGCATTGGTTAAAAGTTTACCCTAAAATGGGAGATATGAGGTGGAAGAAGAAGCTGTTTGCAGCATGAGCTAAGGATGTAGTATACACAGATGACTTGTCTACTATGTTGGCTCTCAAAGGGTTTTAGCATGATGTGTTATGGTTTACGGCTTTGCTGTTCAATTAATTGCCTTGTATAGCATGCTTACGGGCTAGGCTAGTGGATAATGATAAATCCCTGACACTAACACGATTGCGAAACATGAGAGTTAAGCATGGTGAAGCACATCTTTGCCGTCTTCGAGGCCGAAAAAGAAGACAATATAACCAGCTTCTCATAGGGACAATTAGTAGAAGTACTTTGGAGTGGCTGCTGCTTCGGAGGACTGAGCACACATGGGTATGCCCAATGTGCAGTTATGTCGATTGTGTATCAAAACATAAAATAACATTTTGTAGGGAGTCGGCAGTCCGAAACCCAAGTTCAAGGTGTCTCCTTCGTGCCATAAAACTACATGGCTGTTGGGTGAACAGTCGTTAACGAAGGCAGTCAGGTCGTTGTAGGGGCGACGCCTGCTGGTGGATGTAATGTCCTAAATCGCTTCCCCAGCTTATAGTGAGGGTACTGTTGGGGTGACCATTTATTAACCCTCATATAATGCTTCAGGTCAAAATGGAAGCTAGGCACGCCCACCTTTTTTTTTTAAGCCGTGGCAAATGTTTTTGTTGTTGTTGTTGCTTCTGCCAGACAGTGGCCATTGCATTTCTGCTCCATTTATAGACTGGAAGGATATAGTTTGGTCGCCCAGCTTCTGAGTTGAGTGCATGGCGTGACACTGTGAGCTACATGTGTTTTTCATTGCCACAAGAGCGGAGCAGCTATGGAGTGACCCGTTTGCTATGAAGCTGAAACTAAGATTACCAGATTACAGCATGCTTGTTGAGGGGTAGCAGATTTAGCCAAATGTGACCCCAAAACCCATACAGGAAAAAGGCTGAAGAATAGTTTGTGATCCCAATATTTGTAGACAATTTACTGAATAGTCAAGTTCATCAATCACTCAAGTAAGGTCCAGTATAGTCTGGTTTACCAAGTAGTCAGTCAGGTCTCCATAATGATGTTTGGCTGCATCAAATCTCCAGCTCTGTCACTCGTCCAGGTTGTACCAGATTTGTAATGCTGTCTAGGTTGGAGGATTGCAGGTGTGCAGGCACTACCAGGAGCCGTGTGGCATGAATCTTTCTCTAACAGCAATAAACGTTTAATTAATCAACATAAAACGGATGTGATCAGTTATTTAATACTTGTAGAGCCATCTAGGAGATTAGATCACCTGTGGCAGGGCTATTCAACTAAGTTTACTCAGGGGCCAACAGGTCAGATCCCCACAGGCCAGATGTCAGAGCTCCAACATAGAAAGATCATTAACACTTTGAGTCCCAAGGAACGTGTCATATGTTCATAGATTCCTATCTAGAAGCCCAATGAGCGCAAGATGAGCCGATTTTACGTCTTATCTTGACTATCCCTTGGGTATGTGATGCTAAACCCCCTGGGACTCAAAGAGTTAATACAGCATAAATAATCTGCGGGCCAATTGCTAGGCCTCCAAGGGCCACATTTAGCCCACAGGCCGCCACTTGAATAGCCCTAACCTATGGATTAGTCACTAGTGCTGTGATGATAGCTGTGACTGTGCGGCTGGTGTGATGATAGCAGTGACTGTACAGCTGGTGTGATGATAGCTGTGACTGTGCAGCTGGTATGATGATAGCAGTGACTGTACAGCTGGTCCGATAATAGCGGTGACTGTGCGGCTGGTCTCTTCATCTATCTGCAAAGCCGTCTCTAGTATGAATTTCACTGTCTTTTGTAATTCACTAAGCGGCCCGTAAAGTTTGACCTCCACAAGTGTCTCTTTTGGCCAAAGGTTTTGCCTGAAAGCGTTGAATCTGGGACAGTCTTGAAGGATGTGATCTGTTGTTTCGGGTGCCAGTCCACAAGTACACATGGCTGATTGGCCAATCTTAAATTTGTTGTACATGTGGGAGCGAAGTCGATTGTGCCCTGTTCTAAGGCGAAGGATAATGACTTGCTCTGGTCTGTCCATAATATGGTAATCATCTTGTGCCAGTTTCGGTGGCATTCTGATTGATTTGATCATTCTCTTCTTCTGTTGATAAGAGATGGTATGTCTGTTGTTCTTCAGTTGCACCTTCCTTAGTTAGTTTATCAGCTCTTTTCGTTTCCGGGAACTCCACAGTGGGAGGTATCCACTGCATTACTAATTTACAGCGGTTGCCTAGTTCGGATAATAGTGTCCGTATGCTTGGTAATTTTTCCAGACTGGAGTGACTGAAGTATGCTTTTGCATCTGTCAGGAATACCACTCGTTGTGAAAAATACCCTGTATTTAGTAGTTTCTCTATCGCTATCTTTGATGGCTTGAACTTCTGCATCATATGTGACAGTGCTTTCCCGTTGGTAATTTGGCTGTATCCCTGGTATTATTAGGATACTCAATGTACACTCCTGCACCTCCGTTTCTGACTGCGCTTTCTGCTGACCCATCTGTGTAAACACGGACCCAAGGGTTCTGTGGGTATTCATCATCAAGTAGACTGAGGGTGGCTGTTTTGCGCTGCACACTGTTTTGTTCTTCCTTGTCAAATACCCCTTTCACTTCAGTCTTGATGTGTATTGGAAACTTATACTCCTCTCTCCAGGGGGTCCGTTCTGGGACAGCATTTAAGGATCTATCAGTTGCAGGTAAATCAGTGGTTTGTCTGCCGAGCCGTTTGGCCTGGTGGATAAAACTACTTCTCTTTAGTCGTCCCAAGCTAAATTTTTGAATCTTTCATTCATAGGGTGACTGGGCATACTAAGAAACTTTTCTGCTTGTAAAAGCATCTTGGTGTCTCTGCGTTCACTCAGTGCTTGGGTCATCCCCCATTTTCTCCATCACAGCTACAGGTGTTGATTTCATACTGCCTGTGGTAACTCTGAGTGCTTGATTTTGCACTTTGTCTAATTCTTGCAATGTGGTTTTTGATGCCGAACTCCATGCTGTTTGATCCGTATTCAAGATGTGGTCGAACACTTTGTTGGTAAACTTTTTTCTAAGTATTTTCCCGCTAGCACCCCATGTGGTTCCCTTAGTTTTCTCAGAATGGCTACCCTCCTTCTGGCTTTGGTTGCTGCCTTGTTGATGTGTGTTTTCTCCATGTTAATCTATCATCAAACGTTACGCGAGTTATGTGGGCTCCTTATCCTCTCTCAGGGGTACTCCATTTATGTGCATGACACCTGATTTTTGTTTAGGAGAAAGGGTAAAGAGGGTGGTGCTGCATTTGCCTATGTTGATGCTGACACACCATTTGTCGGCCCAATCAGCCATTGCATCTATGGCTCTTTGTAGCAGTCTGGTGGCCACTGTCGCATTTTCATTTGTACACCAGAGTACCAAGTCATCAGCATACATTGCAGCTTTAATTCCATGGGGTAGTTCAGAAAGCAGGTCGTTGATATAGACTAGGAAGAGTGTGGGGGACAGGACACCTCCTTGTGGGACGCCATGGCGCAGCAAAACTTTCTTACTCTTAAGTCCATCTATCTGTACTCGGGATCTTCTGTTATACAAGTATGCTTTCACCCATTTGTACATACTCCCATTCACCCTGCAGTCTCTCAGTTTCTTCAGTAGACCTTCTTTCCAGACCTTGTCAAAGGCTTTCTTCAGATCTATCCATGCCGTTAGCACTAGCTTCTTTTCCTGGAAGGCATCCTCAATTTCTTGTGAATGGTAAGTTGTCTGGTCTTCTGTGGAGTAGCACTGTCTAAATCCTGCCTGCTGCGGCATAAAAATGTTTTCACTTTCCAAGTACCATTGGAGTCTAAGGTTGACAATACGTTCCATTGTTTTACAGAGGCAGCTGGTAAGACTGATCGGTCTATAGCTGGAGGCATCAGAACTGTCCTTTCCTGGTTTAAGCAGAGGTATTGTGATTGCTTCTCTCCATATTTGAGGAACTTTGCCACGTGTCCAACAATGATTAAAGATCTGTAGCAGCTTTATTTTGGCAGTTGTTCCAAGGTTCTTGATCATTTCGTTGGTGATTCCATCAGTTCCAGGTGATTTTCCCATTCTCAGCTTTGATATTGCTAATTCTAACTCGCTGGATGTAAATGCTGCCACTAGTGCCTCAGGAATTATATCTTTTTGTCTTGTATGTTGTTTGTTTTCTTGAACCTCTCGCTGTTTCTCTGGGCTGACATTAATATTGCTGTCTTCTGCAAAGTGGTCAGCTGCCTGTTTTCTTGTTAGGATGGCTCCCTCTTTGCATAGTGCAATATTACCATTTCTTCCTGTACTCTCATCATTAATTTGCTTAATTAACCTCCACAACTTCCTTGTGTCTCTTTCAAAGTTTAGAGACTTTGTCTTTTCCTGCCAGCTTCTCCGTCTAGCCTGCAGTTTGGCTCTTTGAAATTTGGCCTTTGAATGTTGGTAGTTGTTAAACTGCTCTTGACAAGGTCTGGTCTCAGCTTGTTTTCTTTCTGTTTCCATATTGTTGTGCAGTTGCTCCAGATCGCAATTCCAGTACAGTTTGTATTGTTTACGCGCACCTCTTGGAACTGCTTCTAGGGCTGCCTGCAGTATGTATTTGTTCAACTCTTGGACTACTTTTTCTACGTCGTTATCTGTGTTCAGATTTTCCAGCAGAACATTTGTGCGAAGCTGATATAACTTCCAGTCTGCCTTCTTAAAATTCCACCTTGGCAGTGTGCTGCTCTCTCTTACAGACTGGCTTTCGATAGTTAGAAAAACTGGCCGGTGGTCACTGCCTCCTAGTTGCTTCCCAACAGTTCTGGTAATATTCAGTTCCATGTCTGCTGAGTGAAAGGCTAGGTCTGGTGTCGAGGTGGTATGCCATGCTCTAGAGTAGAAGGTTGGTGGGTCGGTTGGCTTATTATGATCGTAGCCAGCAGCTTGATAACTCCTTAGTTAACTGTTGTACTTTACACTGTCGGTGCCTGTTGCTCAAGCGCTGTGAGTGTGCTTCTTAATGCCAAGGAGCTGGGTTCAATCCCAGCTGCAGACTGCTCGCGTTGGTTTCGATTGTGGTATTGAGAGCTGACTGTTTAGTAGCAATGGCAATCTGCAGAACCAATGATTACATAGAGAAAAAAACACATAAATAAAGGGGACAGCTAACTTTTAACTTTACATGATAGTAAGCATTCCCTAGGTAAGTATATTTTTACTTTTTCAGAGGGTATAGTTTTATCTTCTTTTATCATCACACTGCTACCAAAGGGTAGCCAAGGGTTGTAATTTGTCTTCTACTTCTTAAGTGGCCTGAGTGGCGGATTTGTTTATCCTTTTTTTTTTAAAAGTATTCAGCTGCCCTTTCTATCTTTTATTTGGTCCTTTTACCTTCTGTCCAGTTGTTCAGGGAAAATGTCTCATATAAGTTTGGTCTGGCCCCAGGTGCATCAATCTTTCCAGGCCATATTAATCCAGTTTCTCTTCTGACTTCATTACTTGTTCCAAAAGCACCCTGACCATATCTACTTTGTCATGTATCAATTCACCACCCAGTGGTGCAGATCTAGTCTATCTGTCGGCCTGTTCATTCCCCACTACGCCAGCATGGCCTGGAGAAAAAAATCCAAAGGTTCCTCACTACCCTTGACCTTCCAAGTGAAGCTTGCTTGTCTAAGCAGTGGGGCTACTTGACGGGTGACAGCTTTCTCCTTCTGGACGTAGTTGAATTCTTGTACTTGTTCGATTGTAATAGCAATGATCTGAACCTTTATATTATGTTACCTGCCAGTTCTCATTTTAAAATAAAGTTAGTATCCACTGTGTTCTTCTGCCCAAATCTGTTGGTACAAGTGGAATGTCAGGCTAAGTATATGCTGCCTAAAATTTGATGTTAACAGAGAACAGATAGTGCCCATTACTGTGATAACAGCAGCCTCCCCGGTGCATGCTCAGAAACCATGAGATTGCATAAGACCAATACTGCATGTCTGTAGAGAATTGTATTATGATGTGATTAGGTCATGATTCCTTGCAGCTCATAAATAGGGCGCTCTCGGTTTTTTTTGTCAAGCCTGTCTTCTACTAGAGATACCTGAACCTGGGGCTAAGCAGCTGTCGTAACTATCTATAAAAGTTCTCTTAAAGTATTTGTCTCTTCATGTGGCTTCCAGGACCCTCTTTTGAGGTTTGAACAACGGATCAACATCATGGCACACGGGTAATAACCTATAAGTGCTCCGTTCTTCTTCTAACTCAAGTCTGAGCCCGAAGAAGCTCAGCCCAATGCACAGGCGAGGATCCGGAAATACTTTAGGTAGATTTTTAACTCAACATTTTTGCCTGTGCAGCACCGTTAGGCTACTCTTTTCGATTTCCAACTGGCACATAATTTTTACTAGCGCAACGATGTATACGGGCGTCCGATCTCAATACCCAGACACCAGGGGGGATTACTAGAAGTCCAACTCCATGTGAAAAATCCCAGCCCTTACCGGAGATTGAACCCACAGCCTCTAGCACTTGAGGTGGACACCATGCCTCAAGACCACACAGCCCCTCTACCCCATTTTGAGGGAAAACAAGAATAGACCCATCCCCCACCCAACAAGCCTGTGCTAAAAGGAGGTGACAAATTGAATGTTTGGTAAAAACATAAATGTTTGGCCGACATGCACAGTATGTGTTTATGCCTGTATTACTTAAAATATTATATAAATTTTTTTCTATTCAGCACATTGATATTATTATTGTTATCCCTAGCACTGCCATTGTTTTCTTTTTGTTGTTGCCTCTGTCTTGTAAATTGTTTGCTTCAGGGTTGTTTTATTTTACCTCGATAAACATAGGTATATGCTGTATACCCTCTTTTAACAGCCCCATTCAAGGTTTACTATCATATACATGAAATTCTTTGGATAAGCTAAAAACAGCTTGAAATTACATAATTCCATGGTATAATTAATATATTGTTTAATTGTTTTTGGTCTTGAGTTATTTTGCTACTCAAAATAAAGGTGTAAGAAACAAAAGAAGTGTGGTTATCTAACTGCTAATATTCAGGAGCTTAAATTTCAACAGGGATTAAGAAGTTTCCAAAAAAAAAAAAAAATTATAGCAAAAAGGAATTAAAGTTGATATTTAAACAAGAATTTCTTTTTTAAAATGAAAAAACTGCTTTGAAGTCTTCTACATTCAACAAGTAAAGTCATGTGCAGTGAAATCGTAGCATACCAGTGGAAGCCCACTCACAGACACCATGTGAGTCTTGGAATCATTGATTTCATCTTTAGCCCCCAATGAGTCATCTTCATTCTTGCACATGAGCATCCATCCTCCAGTGTTCCTGCTCAGAGGCTAGTGGCAGGGGAACTAAGCACCATCAGACAAGTTGGACTGGCCCTGACCTAATATTGATTTTGTCTCCCTTCTTCTTGGTCCCAGGCAGATTAGTTGACTGGGCTTCTGTTGTAACAAAGAAATTGTGTTGGGAGTTTTAATGAGAAAATAATTTGGAGTGGGGAAATTGGGAGTTTGGTGGAAATTTAGGAATATAGCAAGTTTAAGAAAGGTTTAAAAATATTGAAATAAAAATCGTGAAGGATATAAATGTTATATATGTTTTTTGTTTGTTTTAGTATCCAGAAGTCATGAGTTGTTAACCCTTAGGCTCAGTATTATGGATATCGCAACCTTTCGGCCTTGATTCCATTGTAGTAAATACCGTAAGTCTGGGAGAAAATGTGGCTTTCCTGCCTACCCCCGGGATTGAACCCGGACCACAAGGAGTTCGTCACCCGGTCTCCGCGCAATCCGGTTTAGCCAACTACGCTAGAGAGCCGGGCAAATGTTATATATAAAAACAATTTCCAAGTTTAAACAGTTGATATGTAAAAATATATATAATTTTAGAAATATACCTCCCTTGCACTTTTTTTTTCGGGATATAGACCCCAGTGACCCTTGTGGGTTCCGGAACGCCATTGTGGGGGAAACAAGAATAGACCCACTGCCTCCCCAAAAAGAATTCTATGAGAGTCGACTAACTGGTGGTTTTCACAGTCTGCATACAAATCAGTTAAATCTATAAAACGGATGTGCAATATAACACTGAGATTCAGGAACAAGACTAAAGTCCAGAGGTGGATGAACAGCCAGAACTTTCAGCCGGAACATCTGCCCGAGTGGCAAGGAACAACGAGGTGCACACAAATAAGCCAGTAAAATGGACATACCCACAAAAATCAGGTCCTTGTAACAAAGCCAAAGTCCAACTGGATGAATAACCTAACTTTCCACCAGAGCTTACAGCTGGTGAACACAAAAGAAGAAGATATCTGAGTGCATGAAAGTGATCTATTTGTACAAACTAAACCATTCACAGATGTGTTCCTAGATAATTCCATGTCATACTTTACTGTTAAGTAATGCTGCTTTTTTCCTTCTCTTTCATATTCTTCCATGACCGTTGTTTGAACAGCATCATCGGTGAGTCCGCTTAATGTAGTTATTATGTATGTGTTTTAAGTTTTCTTTTTGGGTCACATTATAAATGTTTTTGTTGTTGATTATTTTAATTATGTTGCGAGTCTATTTTTTGTGTTCTTACAAGAAATTGTTTACAATTCCTTGGAAGCTAAAATTAATAGACAGGATGTGTTGAAAGAGTTTTAGGCAGCAAAGAATGCTCATGAACATCGGATGCAGTCATCATTTTAGGCCTCATTATGAGGAGAGAAGGATGTAGAGCACAAGTTAGACCATGAACCAAATTTTGAATTAAGAGTTGACGTCACAGCAACTCGGGACACCTCCATAAGCCCTGCGTCCTTGACTTGAGCAACAAACGAAAAGTTGTAATTCTGATGGCACCAGTAACTGATTGTATATGCGTCTTGCCCTCACCCTGAGTGTTGAGCGTCTGCCAGATCCCCTGGTGACTCCTTGCCGTCTCATTCTTTTCTACCGTAATGATCTTTTCTGTCCCTCCACACTGTTCACTCGCTCCTACAGGGCTCTCACAATATCTAGCTTGTCATACATCAATTCACTACCAAGTAGTGCAGAGCTGGCCAACCTATCTGCCTGATGATTCCCTAACACACCAGCATAGCCTGGAGTAAATATCCAAATTATGCTAACTATCTGGAAACTCTGAAGTGATTTTTCCCGCTCTGCACGGAGCATGCCTGTCTCTGTCATTCTGTACATGCTCTATGAGTCAGTTACAATCACAGAATGTGTGTACCACTGATTCTCAAGCCAGGGGAAGGCAGCAGTGACGGCCTCCACCTCTATTCTCAAACTAGATGTTGTGATATCATATGCAAGGCCTTATTGCACTAAACCACGTCCATTCACTTTTGCTATGAACCCCATGCACCTTATCTACCTCTTAACACAGAGACATCTGTATAGATAATCTCATCACTTTGGTGGGAATTATAATGAATCATTTGTTGAACTTTTGATTCTGAAGCACCAGCTAGCCGGTCCCTGCACTTACAACCCAAAGTTATTAGAACCCTTCTCTTCTCTTTTGCTTGCACCATCCAAGACTCTCCTCTTTTCAGTCTGTGACCCTTAGCTCTACACAGAGTTTCATGCAGGAGGTGTCTCTTGTCTGCAGCTACTCTGAGATATGACTTTGCTTGCAAAACTTTGAGCTTATCTGCAATAGAAGGCAGTGCAAGTATATATCAAATTACCAAGGTATCTATTGTACCAAGAACCAAGACTAAGAACCAGATGGAAAGATAACATCCCAGAAACAGTATAGTAGCACCATGTGACTATGGTTGAGGCTGCTACAGGAGAAAAAAGCAACACCTTAATCTCCTTCGGCACCCAAAGTGGTAAGAGAAGGTGAAGAAGAAAAAATATCAGTTTTTTAAATCCGCTTCAGAAATCTCCATCTTTTTTTAAGAGCAGTCTTCAGTAATAGATGATATAGCCACTTAAGTGGTTGCCACTTTGCTAAGACCTGTGAAAGCCTGTTTTCAAAGATCTGTCATGGACGTCATAATTTTCAAGTCTTCTTCTCCTTTGCTTTCACCCACTCTAGACTCCACGGACATTTTTGGTTGTTCGTCCACTTCTGGGCTTTAGTATTGTTCCAGGGCCTGAGTTTTACATATGCGTCTTTTTGTTGTTGCATTTTTTAAAAACAAACAGAATTGGCTTATTTGTATGCAGACTGTTGGTTCCTGGCCTCATGCAGATGCACTCCAACTTCAAAGGACGCATCGCTAATTAGTCTACTCATACGACATTCTTATTTCCCATAAGTGTAGAGTTCCAGTTTTGATGCCACCAGTAACTGTATGATTGTATATCTGTCACTTCTTTCTACTGAGTGCTGATCGTCAGCCAGATCCCATTTTTCCTTCCTCACAGAACTATTCTCTGCAGACCCTGATGATCCGTCTGTACCTCTGCAGACCCTGATGATCCGTCTGTACCTCTGCAGACCCTGATGATCCGTCTGTACCTCTGCAGACCCTGATGATCCGTCTGTACCTCTGCAGACCCTGATGATCCGTCTGTACCTCTGCACTGTTGACCCACCTCCAGTTGTGTCTGTGATCTGGAACTCGGTTCAGTGTGGCTTCTTGCCCTGTGTGTGTTCCAGGGCCCTGATTTGATGAAACACAGACCCTCTGTCCCTTAATAAGCATATCATCTTCTTCTTCTTAAAGTCTATGCTGTGTGGCATTAGTAGTCATGTCTATCCACAACCTTCTGTCTTGTGTACTTTCAGTCAACTTTGAAGCAGATGATCCTGCATACCATGATGTCCAACTGTCCCGCATCTTTTCTCTCGGTCTCTCTTTGCCTCTTTTCCCCTCCATTTTTCATACGGTCATAATGTACTCCAGTTTTCTCCTTGTCGTCACATGACCAAAGAATGGCATACCTTATTTTATTTACATCTCTTTCTGATGTGGGCAATGAGTTCTCTTCATGAATCAGTTTCTTTCAAAACGTCTTCATTGCTAGTTTTTTCTCTCCAGGGTATTCTCATCATTCGTCTATAAAAACCACAGCTCTGCAGTTTCCAAATAGTTTTTCGCGAATCTACCAGCTGTCCATGATTTACTTCCATATATCAAAATAGGAAGCATGACATAAAGGGAACTGATTTAAGGATTCGCCGACATCAGATTTGTTGGGGGTCAAAAAAGTGTAGATATTACAGTCTAGCTGTAAACCACTACACACCACTGACTGTGAACCCTCTTCCTGTGTATGTATTTTAGATCAAAGTGAATGTGTCCGAACTGGTACTAAACCATTAGGTAACTGCTTCGTTATAAAGTGAACCAAACATTTGAGACATTGTTCAGGTTTGCATCAAGATTTTCCTTAAATGTAGGGGTACATGACGATGAAGTGCTTATGGTCGTTTGTTGGGAAGAAAGTGTGCTACAATAAGAAAACTCACACTTCCTTCCACTCATCGGGCGCAAGTTTAAGACCAGACACGGGAACCCCTAGCCACCTGGCACCTTTCGTAAACTTTCGTAACGGGAAACCCACCCGGCGGATAACTTCCAGGCGCAGCTTTACCGACAGGAAAAACGGGTGAACCGCTGATCTGTATTATGGCAGCACCTCTGCCAGACCTGTTTGATAAAGGCAATATGTGTTTGTTTATGTCCGCGCTTTAATGTCGGTCATACAAGGCAGATGGCGGTAAGCGGAGATAACTTTGTGTGTTCAGGCTGGCGAATCGAAGTTAACGGCTCGTTCGCGCTGTTGTGAGGACTGCTTGCTTCCAGTGTAATGTTTTTTTTTCTTTCTTCTTCTTCTCGTTCACTGGCGGTAATAACCTACAGTGGAAATCTCTGGGTGTTCGTCCACCTCTGGACTTTAGTCTTGTTCTAGAACCTGAGTGCTGCATGTACATCCGTTTCACAGATCTAGCTTATTTGTATGCAGACGTGTGGCTCTTTGCCTCTCAGGCGGATGTAATCCGACTTCGTAGGGCGTCCCCAATTAGTCGACTCTTACGACATGCTTGTTGGGGAAGCAGTGGGTTTAATCTTGTTTTCCTTACAATGGGGCCCCAGAACCCACACGGGGAATGGTGATGTTGAAGAAAGTGATGGCTGCTGTCGAGTTAATAAAAGGCCCCCCCCCCCCCCCCCTCCCCCTTTTTTTCACCTCTCATACATGGCGTATATTTTTTATAGACTAATCGGTGCTCTGTGGTTGATGGCGACTACGGATATTTTTTTCCTGCAGCTGCATTTACTACTACAACCATCACCACCACAACCACCACCACTAGCTCAGGTGTCCAGTGAAATCTCGTTCTCGCTCCTCTGGCTGTTTCGACCAGATACTTGCAACTCTGATAGTTGTGTTCTATCTATCTTCCCATCTTATTCCTAATATACCCTGAGTTCTCTTTCTATCTTCCCATCTTTTTCTTAATATACTCTGAGCTCTTTTTCTATCTTCCCATCTTATTCTTAATATACCCTGAGCTCTTTTTCTATCTTCCCATCTTATTCTTAATATACTCTGAGCTCTCTTTCTATCTTCCCATCTTATTCTTAATATACTCTGAGCTCTCTTTCTATCTTCCCATCTTATTCTTAATATACCCTGAGCTCTTTTTCTATCTTCCCATCTTATTCTTAATATACTCTGAGCTCTCTTTCTATCTTCCCATCTTATTCTTAATATAACCTGAGCTCTCTTTCTATCTTCCCATCTCATTCTTAATATCCGCTGAGGCAGAAGATCTTTCTCCTCCTTGTGTGTAGTAATTGTATATGATATGTCAAGTAAAGGACCACTTTGCACGTCGTCATGCTTATTGGGCATATAGCGCTATAGTTCGTTCAACAATTGATGAACACACTTTCAAGCCGTTTTCTCGAAAACTGCCTGTTATATCGCAATGATTTTTTGCATGCCGCCTTAGAATATCCATGATGTTAAGGACATATTTTTTTCCAAGTGGGCAAACCAGTGCCCGAAAGTTTTCTTAATTTATTGGGGGTGGAGTTGAATGAGTTTGGGTTCCCCCCCCCCCCCTCTCTCTCTCTCTCATGTTTTCTACGTGGCAGCGCGCCTGTTGTGAAGGAACACATATCAGCCCTGAGAGTGCACTTAGATGAGCTAGGCGTCTGTCAGTATATATTGTGTCGACATATATTTTGTCTTTGTGAATGTTTTACATATATTCGGGGACCACAGTTGCTAGGCAACTCTAAAATGTGTTTGTTGCCTTGCTTTTCTGTTTATTGTCCAATCAGATATCAAGTAAACCTAATAGTTTTGGTGAATTTTTGTTAATCATCGATGTATCTTGTATAGTAGTGTTTGGTGGTGCTACTGTTATACACAAGTGTCTCACTCTAGTCCTCTGGTTATTCCCATCCCAAACACAATCCAGGAAACTTGATGACTAATGTTTGGGTACTTGAGTGTTGTCAAAACGACCTCCATTGTGATTCGCTTCCCGGTCTCCGGGCCTGGCGTGCACGTTCTGTTGAGTAGCGCGCGATAACGGGGTCAAAGTTCACACACGCGCACAGTTGTGCATGCCGGCCCTGCTTCTCAACGTGAGATTTCGTGTGTAGGTGCTCGCGTCGAGATATCGATTCTAGAGGCAAGCGTGGTGGCAGCGTTCGACACAGAAATCGTGTGTTTCTCACGTGGAAGTTGGTGTTAGTCCGTGTTGTGTGGTGTGTTTTAGTTATAAATTTTAAACATAATTCCTTGTGAAATGATAATTTGATAACTAGTACGGTGTTTTATTAGTTATTGGATATCTCACCGTGTGTAGGTTTTTTTTTGGGGGGGGGGGGGGGGAGGGGGGGTAGGCTGTTGCTTCTTTGTTCCTCTGATTCACTTAGTGATTGCAGCTCTTCTGCGTGTAAGGAACGCTTAATATCACACTAGGGGGAATTTAGAAGCGGTAATCGCTGCTTGTGTGGTAAGCCTGGGTATGGGGTATTTATGACGATACTACATCATCTACATATTAGCCGATCGGGTAGTTGAGATCTCTCAGACATAGTGACAACCGATTCTCCTGGGTACACTAAACAAATAAACACACACGTACACATATGTACTACTATTACTTTCAAATAGACAGGCTGCACACAGAGTAAACAATATAATCTTCTGCATTTACAAATATTTAGTCAGATTTCTTCATTTCGTTCAGACCAAACGGAAAATATTTAGTAACACACTGCGTTGATTGATACAGATCATACTCTTCTAGTGGGGGGTATAGAACGAAATATCACATTGGATATACCGTGCAGATATCATGGGTCGTAACAATATCCTGCTTCGTGCATTCTGTAACTTGAGAAGACAGTTACTAGGACATATGCGTACGTGTGTGTGTATATATATATATACTATCGCACAACGTACGACATCCTTAGCAGCTAAGCGGCTCCACGTGAATCTCCGTGCATCTGGCAAGTCGCATTGGTATAGATGCTTTTGAATATATACAGTGAATTAATGCGAGGGGGGAAAAAAAAAACAGGTAGATTTTTTCAACTCGCCCTACACCGAGGACTCCCGGGAAGTCCCCTGGGAAAGTCCTGTATAGTATGGGGGGGGGGGGGGAGAGGGGGGGGGGTGGTGGTGTTATGGTTAGTGTTATTCGGTGTTTATTTCACACCCTAACACCTTTTACTATTAGACTTTCCCGGAAACTCCCCTGAGTTGAGGTGAATTAAAAGAAAAGAACCTATCCATACGTTGGAACTGTCGTAATGACGGATGACAAGATCCAGTTGGCGTGAACTAATAAATGACATAACAAGAAGTTCTGGAAATAGATAACAGAATAAAGAGGGTTTCTGAAGACAAAACCTTGCATGGGGAAACTTTGGGATAGTAAGAAACAAGAGAATACCAGGCGACACACTAGAGAGAGCGAGAGAGAGAGAGAGAGAGAGAGAGAGAGAGAGGGCCATAGACCAAAGATGTGTGTAACGGAGACAAGCTGAGGTGGATCAGCGCAAAGATACGTGGATTTCAACCGAGCGGCCCGGGACAGCTATTGAATGGAATGAGTAGCCCAAGGACTGATCTACCATCTCATGTGTGTGTAATAAAAACGAATAAAATTGGCGGGAAAGGGGGGAGGGGAACCCTGCCAGATATATGATATTATCCAGCCATTTTGTTTTCATTCATCCCTGTGCACAGACCAGAGCATGTGACTCGCGCGGTGCACCACAATCTGTTCGAATGTCAGGATTAATTGCGACTGGGCTACAGCATAGGTGTTGTTGTTCAGGACCTTTGTGAATACTCACCCTCAGTCGTCTGGGGGGGGGGGGGAAGGAGGGAGGGTGGGGAGTTAGGGGTTGCGAACTCAGTTTCATAATTCTGCGACACGGGGTTCATAATCAGCGGCAGGCGATCTGGTTGCAAAGAGAGCTTTTTGTGGATTTCGGCAGCTGTGTTATCTTATCTGCAGTTGATCGCTGTTCTCGAGGCAGGTGTTTCCTGTTTTTCCTCTTCGGGATGCTGCCTGGAGGTTGTGGTGGGGCCCTTAGCCCCCCTTCAGAAGTTCTCTGGGACTTCAGTGGGCTTGAGTCTACGATGATAATAGCGGGTTCATTTCTTTTAAATGACCACATTACGCGAGATTTAGGGAAATTCCATAGCATGGGGAAGGAGGGAGGGGGGGGGGTGTGTGCTAGGTGCCAGGGTTAGTAGAAGTCGCTAATCATTTTACACCAACCCCCAAGCCCCCTGCTGTAGGATTTCCCTGAATCTCGCAGGATGTGGTCGCCCTAAAAAAAAAAAAAAGAACTTAGTGTGATAAGTTAATGCTAATAATAAAAATCTATCAAAAAGGGGAGAGGTTGGGCCTCACAGGACCTAGGTGCCAAGTTACCGGCAGCTCTGGTAGAGTCGAGGCCACCCGTAACGGCTCCCCACCGGCCTGCAGTACTGATGCGGCTCATATTCGTCTTGCCTGTGTATAATAGTCAGCCGCGTCTTCCCCGCTCAGCGGCCGGGGGAAATCTGGCTAGATGTAACCCGATTATGCTGGGGGTTTTGATGCCCCGGCATGCTGGTCTGTTTTTGTTTCTCACTCTCCGGCAAGTGTTCCCTGTAGTCCAGTGGCTCTCAACCTTCCTAATGTCGCAACACTTTAAGGCAGTTCCTCATGTTGTGGTGACACCCAACCATAAAATTATTTTCTTTGCTACTTCATAACCTCAGTGAATATCTGTTTTTCGATGGTCATATGCGCCCCCTGGGAAAGGGTAATTTGACCCACAAAAGGGTCGTGACCCATAGGTTGAGAACTGTTCACCTATAGTGCGTGAAGGGCTAACGCTGTACACACCAGCGTCAGTATCTGTCTTGCTTACTGACAGTATTCTACTGAAGCTGTACTGGCTTCATCTGGTGCACAATGTTCTACTGAAGCTGTACTGGCTTCATCTGGTGCACAATCAATGTTCTATTGAATCAGTACTAGCTTCATCTGGTGCACAGTCAATGTTCTATTGAATCTGTACTGGCTTCAGCCTTCATTAGGTACACTTCTCCCGATAGGCTCTTTTCCCTGTGTTCAAGGCAACACCAGAAATAGCAAGATTAGTAATGTCATAGTTAGGAGGATTAAAACCATCAGCATAACCAGTCGTCCCTTTGTGGAATGCAATTTGTCGTTATTGAAGCCCCACCCTGGCTTTTGCCGAGGGCCCTGAATATAGCTGAGCCACATTTAATGTGGCCATAACGGCTGAAGGGGGTTTCTAGGACCCCTCCAGGGGTGATCCTCATCCGCATGGTGGCACTTTGTGTCACCGGGTGTTTATCGCTCTGTGTGATGTCCTGGTGGGGTCAAATTTACTTACTTACCTAAAGCTATCACATTGAGTTGTAGCACACCTAAAGCCATCACATTGAGTTGTAGCACATAAGGTTTGGACCCCTCCCCCTTTACCCTTCCAGAAGAATAGCTGACCACTTGCAGAAAAAATGTCACACAAAGCACAATCTCTGTAATACCAGGATGGACCCTATTTAGTTTTCTTAAATAACAGTGTCAATAAAAACTGCACTACTTTCTGTATTTACATTTTGCAGTGTAGGCAGAGGGAGTGTTGAGCCTGCGGATGTAGAGCTGCAATGGTAGTGCTGTCTATGGAGGTTAGGATTTTATTGTTTAACCCCAAAAGAAAATATCCACTACCTTACTAAAGATTCGAACCTGGGTCTCCTGCTTTTAACTTTAGAGCCCTGTGTTTTTTCTCAGTTGGCCACTCCTAAAATAATAGTACACTTGAAAAAAATATCCTTTGAAATAATTCCTTTTATAATTTAGAAGGGTTAAATAGGAAGAAAAGACAATAGTTTCTGTGTAGCCTTTCAATGGATATTGTTCACAATTTGTCATCTGGATTAGCTGTCATTTTGACCTGGTGTGGCAGTGTAAACACTGTCATTGTTTCTCACTGTGGGAGCACAGCTGGGCATTCTAAATCTCCTCCAATTCTGAACATTCAAGTGAATGTCCCCGGTGTCATGTTGTTAGTTCTTTACTAACCACAAGCATTGACACATCTGAAGTCATCCTTTTGTAGTGTTTCTTTCTCCATATGGATTTATACACACAGATTGTTTAGGGGTTGTGTACGGTGTTTGAGAATATATTGCAACAAGAGTTCTGAAATACTTTTTTATTTTGTAGATTTGTGAACTGTATTATTGTTTTGTAGAATTTTAAAGTACCTTACTGTTTTATAGGTTTCTGTTTTTGTTTCCTTATATTTCTGAAGTATGTTATTGTTTTGTAGATTTCTAAAGTGCATTATTGTATTGTAGATTTCTGAAGTACGTTATTATTTTGTAGATTTCTAGAGTATGTTGTTGTTTTGTAGGGTACTGAAGTACGTTCTTGCTGTGTAAATTTCTGAAGTGCATTAATGTTTTGTAGATTTCTGAAGTACATTATGTGTAGTAGATTTCTGAAGTACTTTTTGTTTTGTGAAGATCTGCAATTCTTCAAGTTTTATAAATTTCTGGAGTACTTCATTTGTTGATCACATACACTCATAGTAAGCAGCCCTGCCTATTTCTAACTCATTGTAGTTATGTGTTATCTAGTTTTAGGTTTTAGGTCTTTTTAAATGCATGTAGTTTTTCATATAATTAGCTTAATCTGTTACAATTCTTCTTCTGCCTTTCTAACCCCCCACCGGAGCTTAGGCCCTCAACCAATTCATGTCAAATTTTCTATCTTTTTGCTGACGCACGCAGCTCTCCCTATGTCCTCCTCATCTTTTTAAGTTAACTCTCTAGCTCCCTTCTCCGTGTTTTTTTTGGGTCTTCTGTTATTTCTGTGCCCCTGTGGGTTCCATTGCAAAGACATTCTAGTTATATTGTTCTCAGGTGATCTCATTGTGTGTCATATCCGATGCCAACCTGTTTTCTCCACCTCTTGGCCCACTTGAACTTGTTTAACTCTCTCCTTAGGCTCTACATTAGGGATTATATCATATATCATACCATTTAATTCCCTCTTTTCTGCGCAGGCACCAGTTAATGAATGTGTGTAGTTTATTAGCAGTTGCTTAGTTGTTCTCGATGTTTCCACTCCAAATAACAGTACTGATTTTACAATTAAACAGGATCAGTGTATAATATTGATGTCAGTGCTGTGGCAAAAAAAAGTGCTTGTTCAACCAATCAGGTGATGTCTGACTTAGTGAATTCTCTGTGTGCTCTCTCTTTCTTATGCTGGTGGTATACTGGCTTACACAACTGGTCATCCACCTCTGCATGCTATCCTCTCCATTTTGTTTTTGTCTTGCCTCTTGCTTCCCGGCTTTGAACCTTTTCCCTGCAGTTTGTGTTTTTTGTAAGAGTATTTAGTCATTTTAATCATGCTCAGATATTCTATTTTCTTTTTCTTTTTGGGTATATTTTTTTCTTCTTCTATCTTTACATTCACTAGGTGTAAACTCTGGCAGAAAATTCTCTTTGTTTGTCAGCCCCTGGACTTTAGCCTTTTTCCAGAACCTGAATGTTGGGTGTACATCCATTTTATGAATCTAGTTTATTTTATGCAGACTTGGTTCCTTGCCTCTCAGGCAGATGCACTCCTGTCTACAGTGGAAACCCCCGATTAATTGACTCTTATGACATCCTTGTTTGGGAGGCAGTGGGTCTATTCTTGTTTTCCCTCACAGTGGGACCTTTGAATCCACACGGGGAATTTTGTTCTTTTCAACAACCCTCTTGGTATTATGTTTCTCTGTAACCTCTATGTTTGATTCTGTTTTTATGAAATAATCCTCTCTTTCTGTAGATCCACATCTGAAGGGACTTGATTTGAAATTCTCATTGTCTGTGTTTCCACATAGTAGGGTTGAGTTGAGCATACAGCACACTTAACAATTTCACCTTTTTTGTGTTGTTTACTTTTCTTGATTTCAATCATCGTCATCATAAACCACTTCTGCTGTTAAAGTCTTATGGGGAGGAATAATTTACGATCCAGTGTACACTAGTTGACACTGGTGATTGTCATTCTCTAAAGGTGTAAAGTGCCTTTGATATTGTTGATCCATAATTTTTTCCTAGCCTTCCTATTGCTTTTGCAGCTGATCTTCCAGTTGAAATCCCTGTAATGCTATTTGAAGTTGCTGTATTCTAGCGAGTTGGCCAAGCCACTTGATTTACTTCTTTTCAGTGTATCTAGTACAAGGTGTTGTTCCCATAATCTGTCTGACAGTATCATATTCAGTTGATCTCGAATAGTTAGTTTGACATTGTCCATGTCTGGCACTGTTAGGTCAGTGTTGATATGAACATGCTGTTTATAATTTTTTTTTCTCACTCATAGTTATGTTTGGATGTTGATTTCAATATTTGTATTATATTATTCAAAAGAAGTTAGCCATCATCTATTATTGGAACTTATTCATTAGAATATGCTTTACCTACTTGTTTGTTATACTGTAAATTAAGTGGTTGGACTTGCTTTGAATCCTTTGATTTCATGTCAATTTGATAAATACATTTGTATGATTGCACTGATATAGGACATTTACAATTAGATACAGCTGTTTCATATATAGACAGTGTTGCTACATATAGGCAGGATATTTAAGAGACCGGTTTTTGTAAAAAAAACTTTACAGTTATGACGGATCAAGCTCCCGTACCCCAACTTCCTCCATCTCGAGGACCAGCTCCCCCGCTCCCAGACAAGCCCCCATCTGTCGCGGAGCGGACTCGCTTGCTGCGATCCAGCTTCCGTAAAGATGATATTGAGAAGCCTAAAGTGCCAGAGAAGCCAGATAATAGAAACATTATAAACACAGCGTCCAAATCTGACCATAAGGGATCCAACAACTCAGTTAACGGTGAAAGGTCTCCTTCGCCATCTCAAAGCAGTAGTAGTCCTACAGTGACCAGTCCAGGTTGTGTCACATCTCCAACGGGCAACTTGCCACCCCAGAAGCCACCATTGCCTGAGAAAAATGTGCCGCATACACCTGTTGCAGATGTTAACAAAGAAGTAAATGGAAGAAGTTCTCCAGGAGTGTCAGCACCTGTATGTATCATTCTGTGTGTTAAGCATGTCGAAAGCTTGTTGTTAACTGTGTTATAGATTTGTTTGTGGTAAAATATATATTGTCTGTCTGTTTATAGTACAACATGTATTGTCTGTTTATAGTACAACATGTATTATCTGTATGCATATAGTAGAAAAAAATGCCTGTCTGTTTATAGTAGAAAATATAGTCTTTGACCTGAGAGCTGTGTATTTCATGTGGAGTGCCATTTATCGAATGGCCATGATATTCAAAACATGGCTGGTTTGCGTTCGTGCTGGCCAAGTGCCTTTTGCAGTTATTGGCTGCATACAGCAAACTCATCATAACTGACTCATTTCACCCACACATTGCAATTCTGGTGGTGACTGTTAGAGTCAGCATCTCTAACGGCCCTCTATGTGCATTTATTTTGTGCATATGTTTCTGGTTTCTGCCAGGACTTCTTGCTTGTTGACTAGTTTTTAAATAGGACATGTGCCTTTTTCTTTGATTTTCAGTAGCCTAGAAATGGGGCAATTATGGGGTGATCCTTTGCAGTGAAGATGAAAGCTAGACTACCACTACTGATACCATTTCATTGTTTTAGGGTGAAATATAACTGCCAAATGCCATTACTTGACGCCACTCTCTCGATGCACTGATCAAGGAGAACTGGCTAGTAAACAGCATCCTCTCATTTTGAAAACTGAGGTATTTTGGACGCCATGTTGGTCCGAGGGGAAAGGTCATCACGGATGCAGTTTCTGGAAATAGAAGCAGAGGCGGCCTGGCTAAACTGGCCAGCCTGGCTAACCTGGCCGGCCTGGCTAACCTGGCTTAGTCGCCTCTGACTGTCTCCACAATGAAGGTTGGCTATAGTCTACCACTGCTGTCCTTGGGAATCAGGCGTATTGAGGACACAAGTCTCTTCCTTGGTGCGAATCTCATACTACCGTTCGAAAACTGCAAGATCAGTTTCTGTTACCATCCACCATGGAAAATCCAACCCTGATGCTTAAGGATCGTGAAATTGTTGAACGCATGGACTAACCTCTAAGCCAATGAAGTGCACACATCATAGATTACATTGTTTCTTATTCTTCTTCTTTTTCTTCTTTTTTTTCTTCTTCTTCTTCTTCTTCTTCTTCTTCTTCTTCTTCTTCTTCTTCTTCTTCTTCTTCTTCTTCTTCTTCTTCTTCTTCTGCTGCAGCTTCCCCTTCTTCTGCTGCTGCTTATTCTTTCTCCTCCACCACCACCTTCTTTTTCACCATATTTTTCTTCTTCCTCTTCTTCTTCTTGTTATCGACTGTAAACTCCGCCGGGAAGTTCTGGTTGTTCGTCCACTTCTGGAGGTGTGTGTCTTATTCCAGATTTCTAATGGTCCGCGCACATCCATTTCACCATTCTGGCATATTTATATACACAGTGTTGGTTCCTTCACGTGTCAGCAAATACACTCCAAATTCAAATAAAACATCCCTAATTAACCACCTTTTGCGACATGTTTGTTGGGTGGAGGAGAGATGGAGGGCGTTGGTTCTGGTGGGTCTAACCCCCTTCGCAAATGGAGGCCCGGTATCGCGCGGTAGTTAGATAATATTGCCGTTCTGATTCTGTTGAGGGCATGCATCTTCCCTGTAGCAACAAACGGATGTGAGTCGTGGACTATCTCCCAGTCCCTTAAGGGAGAAAAATATGAGCGTTTGAGCTGAAATGCTATAGACAGATTATTTGAATGCCATGGATAAAGAAGAGACGAAATACTGGCATTTTAAAGGATCGCAACATCAAGGAGGATTGGCTAATAAACTGCATCTTTTACCGGAAGAGGCAATATTTAGGTCATATCAAGGGCAATTACGGATTGGAAAAAAATAAGAGGTGATGGAGAGGAGCCGACAAACACGAAGATAGGCACAGGATATAAGTGACTCCTTGGGTATGAAATTTCAAGAGGTGTGAGAGCTGGCGAGAGACTGAGTTTCTTTCAGGCAGACTGATGTGAGCGACGTTCTGCAAAGGACCTGCTGCATGATGATGATGATATCGGTTTTTCCTGCAGTAAGACGGTATCGTCAGTTGGACGTAACATATTCGATTCCCCATGTAGTAACAAAGCAGTCGATGTTTATGTTGTCTAAAGCGTTCCTTATACCTCTTTACTTCTGTATGTGAGTGCCCATCAATGTGTATGTGCGTGTCTGTGGTTGTTATATACTGTTTCTTTGACCTCAGTGGTAGATAGGAGAAGAAAAATCGTCACTTTTAACCAGCGTCCCCGAAGCTTTAGGGAGCTTTAGGTTATATTATAATTCGTGACTAAGCAGTGTAAAAAATGAGGCTTAGCATTGCACGCCACTGAAACACTGAAAAGGAGTCCTGCAGTGTTGATGCGATTAAAGGAGACTCACCCACATACTGTTCCGACCGGCGACGAAGTCGTCTAACGGTGAGCCACTGGGCGAGCCGGTTGCCAATGATGGTCTTAAGGCTTACAAGCTTGTTTATTTGTATGCATACGTGCATGGTCCATCCCTCAAAACTGACTGTTTATACGCCTCCTCTTGTACGCCTCGTTTTCTCTGGTTGAATTAGGAATGTGAGGAATTTGCGAACCCGTCCGTGGCCATAAATCTGTACCCCTGTAACTCCCGGCAACCCGTCAATTGGTCTCTCGCACTCGCCTCCCTTCCATCGCCTCGCGTGTTGAGTAGAATAGGTATATGGCTATCTGATGACCTACATTTGCTTACAAGAAAGCAACTGTCTTCATACATGCGCGTGCTGTTGTTGTTGCTGTCTGCGTTTTTTTCCCGGTTCATTCTAGGTCAGTAGATTTACTGTGTGTTCCAGGTTTGGATTCTCGGTCCTGGAAAAAAAGGGGGGGGGGGGGGGGGGGGGTTTACACAATATTGCTTGAACACGGCTGTCTACAAGCTGTCGCTAAAGGCGGCTAATGAATGAAGGTCAACCCCACCAGGGCCGCACAACAAGCGATAAACATCCAGTGATAAAAAGTGCCACTATTCGGATGAGAATCATTGGGGTACAGGTCCCAGAAACCCTGTTGAACTGTTAGGTTATATTAGGGCCCCATGCTACACCCAGGGCGGGGCTGAAGGGTTAATTAGGGTTTTAGTGAAATCGGATGTTTTCGGGCGAAAGGCCTAGTTGTCAGCAACAACATAGCATACTACGACCTAACTTTTAACCAATAGATCATTACAGCCTGAGGAGAATGGCGCTGCCAGGGGATCTGGCCGACGCTCAGCTCTCAAGGGAAAGGCGAGACGGATATAAAATCAGACACTTACTGGTGCCGTCGGAAATTGAACTCTTTGCCGCTGCAGATTGGGATTTAGCGCTTCTGGGAGTGTTTCGAGTGCTAAGATGTCGATTCTTCATTCAACATAGCTTTCAACCGCCTTTATAAGAACGAACAGGGAAGAAAAAACTCTTGTGGGATGTTTCTATGATCTAGGACTAGAGCTGCTTGTTTTACTCTTTCTGTGTATACTTCAATTCGGCAACCTCCAGGGCCAGATCTTTGCAAATGTGCTGTTTCTGTCGTTGTTAATGACTCGTCACGTGATCTTGTCAAGCTTTGTGTATTGTACACATTACTACATCCGTTCATACGTGACCAACAGAATAAAATGCTTTGTGCATTGTACACACTAGTGCATCCCCTCAGACTTGACCAGGAAAACTGATCACTTTGGGCTCTGTACACACTTCTACATTCTCTCAGACTCGACCAACAAAACCAAATACTTTGTGCGCCGTATACACTTCTACATTCGCTCAGACTTGACCAACAAAATTCAACACTTTATGCGCTGTACACACTTTACATTCTCTCAGACTCGACCAACAAAACCAAATGCTATGTGCGCTGTACACACTTCTACATTCGCTCAGACTTGACCAACAGAACCAAATACTTTGTGCGCTGTACACACTTCAACATTCTCTCAGACATAACCAACAAAACCAAATACTATGTACGCTGTACACACTTCTACATTCTCTCAGACCCGACCAACAAAACCGAATACTATGTGCGCTGTACACACTTCTACTTTCTCTCAGACTTGACTAACAAAACCAAATACTTTGTGCGCTGTACACACTTAACATTCTCTCAGACTCGACCAACAAAACCAAATACTATGTGCGCTGTACACACTTCAACATTCTCTCAGACTTGACCAACAGAACCAAATACTTTGTGCGCTGTACACACTTTTACATTCTCTCAGACTTGACCGACGAAACTAAACATTTTGTGCGCTGTACACACTACTTGGTTGTTTCCGTCCTTTTATTTAGACGTTCATTTCACATCTTTCCCATGCAGCCTGCGTATTTTTAAGAAACTGTAATTATAAATGGTTAGTGTTTATTCGCAAGTTACCAAGTCACACGGACGTGCACATTCTCACATGCGGGAGAAGGGTGTGAAAAGGCACCGCGCGGATGTGCTCAACACAAGTTATCCGGCACGGGGATCAGAGTTTGGTACTGCAGCAGGGGTTAGCAAGTGGTGCAGACTTCAGACCGACTAGGGCACGGCTCTGGAAGAAGTTAATTGATATATAAGACATGTTAAAACTGCTGCAGCAATAACATTCGTAGAGAAATAAAGACTCTCTTTCTCTCTCTCGCTATCTGTCCGTGTATCTATCTATCTATCTATCTATCTATCTATCTATCTATCTATCTATCTATCTATCTATCTATCTATCTATCTATCTATCTATCTATCTATCTATCTATCTATCTATCTATCTATCTATCTATCTATCTATCTATCTATCTATCTATCTATCTATCTGTCTGTCTGTCTGTCTGTCTGTCTGTCTGTCTGTCGGTCTGCTCATCCATCCATCCATCTTAATATCTATCTATGTATGTATGTCAAGTACAACCGCCCATCTTATACTCTTCGACCGTTAAGACAGTTCCTTGGGCTTGTGATTAAAGAGAAAGATCGTCGCAGAACAAAAGCTCCAAAACTTCACACAGTCTCTACAGCTATGAAGTGGACAGCAGAAAATAGTTACTAGAGAAATAATTGTGTCTGATTCTCAGTCGGTACTGTGGAAGGTTCGAAATAGACAAATCTCGCATTAGTGGAAACCAATTACCAGGACTTCAACTTTACAGTAGGGATGTCAAACTAAGGGTCAGGAACCTCCTGACGGGCCTGAGTCATTTACATGCAGACTGTTGGTTCTTCGCCTCTCAGGCAGATGTACTCCGACTTGAAAGAAAGTCCCCAATTAGTCGACTCTTACGACATGCTTTTGGGAAAGCAGTGGGCTTGTTCTTGTTTTCTTCACAATGGGGCACCGGATGTAAATCAAGGTTCCGGGTTTACAGGGTTGCAACTTATCAATCTCATCTGGCAAAACTTCCATTTACATACTTCTTAAAAAGCTCTTCTCCAGACGAATTTGTTTGCACTTATTTTGTAAAATTAAATCCGTATTCTCTACAGGGCTGCGTCCGTGGCTAAGGCGATCGAAACCCACTGCTGGCTGCGTGGATTTTTATCATGGTATGGAGCGTCGCAGGTCGACCCAGCCTAAAATGGGTACCAGGATGGCTGTCCTGTCGAAGTAAAGACGGCCGGCGTAATGCTGACCACATTACCCAGCAAGTGTTGATTGGTCTGTAAAAATATGGGACGCTCTTCCCATTTTGCGTGAAAAGGGATCTTTACTTATTCTTCACAGGACGTTGTAGAACTAACCCAGACATTTTTTGGCTCTTATGGTTTTTCTAGGCAAATTTACATTCAGGAGTTTGCCGTTGCTTCCTCAACGGTCGACTCTCGATGCCGCTGTCGAATCCAGCGCAAGACGGTCTGCTGTCAGTTCGCCTGCAGCTGGGATCGAACTCGACACGTCGGCATTACGAAATGCACTCGCAGCGTCTACGCCAAAGACGCTGGCAGAAAAGTATACTAATGGGCACGTGATACGTCATTAGCGTATTTAATGTCCATCGCTAGACCCAGTTTCTTTTATTTAGAGAACACTCGGTACTGAATGGGTAGTGTAGTCAACATCCTGCGGCTACCTTTACTTCCTGTGCTGTATCGTGTGTTTTATTGTGAAATCACTTACCATAAAATCTCGTTAACATGAACCCGCTTTAACTCCTTGTGTGAGTGCCGGGGCCTTATTGTCGGGCAAACAAGAATAGATCCATTGCTTCCCCAACAAGCATGTCGCAAGGGTCGACTAATTGGGGGCGGTCCTTCAGAGTCAGAGTGCATCTGTCTGAGAAGCAATGAACCAACAGTCTGTATACCACGTAAGTCAGATTTGTAAAACGGATGTGCATGCAACACCTGGGTTCTGGAACAAGACTAAAGGTCCAGAGGTCAGCGAACAACCGAAGTTTACAGCCCGTGATCGCGAATAAGAAGCACTTGCTTAAGAAAAACTCTTAGTTAAGATGGTCACAGTTTTGTGACGTAGCTTCTTCTTCTTCTTCTTCTTCTTCTTCTTCTTCTTCTTCTTCTTCTTCTTCTTCTTCTTCTTCTTCTTCTTCTTCGTATCT
>CAJHNH020008545.1:165000-285000 GCA_905116865.2 Candidula unifasciata
GTTAGTTTTGCTCCAGATCCTGAGTGTTGCATGTCATATCCGTTTTACAGGTCTTACTTATTTTGTATGCATATTGTTGATTTCTTTCCTCTCGGGCAGATGCACTCCGACTTTAAAGGAGGCCCCCAGTTAGTCCACTTTTACGACATGCTTGTTGTGGAGGTAGTGGGTCTATTCTTGGTTTTCCCACAATGGGACCATGGAACCCACACGGGGAACAGATGTGATCAGTTATAAGTGTTTATACTTCGAATTTTTTTCCCGAGGCAGTAACGACTCATAGCTACAAATTAGTGGGCGTGCTGCTTCACAAATATTTTAATCATTAGTTTAATAATGTGAACAACGAAACAACCATAACCAGATAATGTGTAAATATATAAATTTGATAAAATCTGAAAGTATATATATAATATATATATATATATATATATATAATATATATATATCATATATATCTATATATATATATATATATATATATATATATATTATATATAACTGATAAGTCGACAGTGTTACATTTTAAGTAGCATCCATAAATTTCAAAACGAAATCCATTGTTGTTTTACTTTGCTTGAAAATATTGATTGAATAAGGCCGACCGGTGCTGCGTTTGCGACAGTAACCCCCTCTGCCTTATGTGCAGCTTCTTATATCAGACTTGTAAGTGTGCCGGACAGCATCCAAGCACCGTGTCGCC
This sequence comes from Candidula unifasciata, assembly GCA_905116865.2. Lineage (NCBI taxonomy): Eukaryota > Metazoa > Mollusca > Gastropoda > Stylommatophora > Geomitridae > Candidula > Candidula unifasciata. The sequence goes on from CAJHNH020008545.1 coordinate 165,704, forward strand.
GGTGGTGTGAAACGTACAGTTCCGTACAACGATTTTGTAATCTTTTTCACCGACCGGAATATATATAGCACCTGCAAGAAGGATAAAGTAACAATTTTGAGACCATACGTCTTTTTTCTTGACAGCTAATTGATGTGATTCATGGACTCTCAGTCTTTGAGGAAGGAAATCGGAGCTTCTGGTCTGAAATGCTACAGAAAAATACTTAAAATACCATGGACCTAGAAGAAGAAATACGTCGACATCCTGCGTGATGATCTAAGCATCAAGGAGAACTGGCTCATAAACAGCATCCTCTACCGAAAGCTGATGTATTCTAGACATGTAAGTTTGGAGAGGAAAGCTGATGTATTCTAGACATGTAAGTTTGGAGAGGAAAGCTGATGTATTCTAGACATGTAAGTTTGGAGAGGAAAGCTGATGTATTCTAGACATGTAAGTTTGGAGAGGAAAGCTGATGTATCTAGACATGTAAAGTTTTGGAGAGGAAAGCTGATGTATTCTAGACATGTAAGTTTGGAGAGGAAAGCTGATGTATTCTAGACATGTAAGTTTGGAGAGGAAAGCTGATGTATTCTAGACATGTAAGTTTGGAGAGGAAAGCTGATGTATTCTAGACATGTAAGTTTGGAGAGGAAAGCTGATGTATTCTAGACATGTAAGTTTGGAGAGGAAAGCTGATGTATTCTAGACATGTAAGTTTGGAGAGAACGGTGTTGCAGGGTGCAGTTTCTGGAAAACGAGGCAGAGGCCAGCCTCCCACAACGCGGATACAAGACATTATAGGCGTATTGAAGAAAGCACATACGGATGGAGAATTGGCTACAGAAAGAGACTTTCTGGCGTGCCGTTAAGAGAGCGACGTTTTGTCAAGGACTTGTTGATTGATTGGTTGAGAACAAATATTGACATTACGCTCAAGCATACATGTGTATATACAAGTGTAAAGAAGATACAAACATTGGAAATGCTATCTTTCAGGGAAATTCTTGGCCTACCATGCAGATACCACATCATAAATAAACGAGCCTCACCTTGCGGCTACCAGGAATATTGGCAACTATGAACCTCTTTTAACTGCATTGACAAGGCGGAACATTCAATGGTACGGATAGGTAAAGAAAGATCTAACAGCCTATCAGAAACAGTATTACTGGGCTAGTAGAGGGGAAGAGGAGAAGGTTATGTTAGCTGCGTATCCTTTACAGGACGTTGCAGAATTAACTCCAATAGCCCCTGGCTGTTGTGTAGTTCTTTTAGGCAAATTTACGTCCAGTAGTTTGCCATTGCACTGGACGGTCGGCTTTCTTGATACCACTGTCGAAACCAACGCAAGGCGCATGGCTCGCAGCTGGGATCGAACCCGGCATCCCGGTATAACGAAGCGTTCGCATCGACTTAGCCACAGAGCCGACAAGAGGAGAAAAGGCAGACCAAAACAACACGTGGATACACAACTGGATAGACCAAAAGCATGTAGTTATGAAGTCCATAGCATCTGACCGTCATTGATTGAGAGAGCTTATAAGAGACAGTCAATAGCAACTGGTGAAACGACACGCAGTGTTTCTTGATATTGATGCAAATATAGGAGGTTGGGAAGGGGAGGGGGGGGGGGGGCACATATTGAATGTTATCAGTAATATCGAGTGCGGTGGGGGGTGGGTCTGTAGTACCTATGCACAACCCAGCACTACTTTGAAGTAACTTGTTTTGACGTGGCTATTCTTGCGACTATAGATATTGTGTTGAAGCTCTAGGTTTCAAGTGTTCGGTTGACTCCTGCCGGGATATTGGTTTAATGTGCCGTACTTTGGGCATTTGAGAGATCAGAACATACGCTCTGAGTTTACTTTGAAGTTTTTCACATTTGGATTTCGAATGGCGGGACTAACGCAGACGTCTGGAAGTAAGTGTATGTGTAGTCTTGTTATGATGTTGTAAAGGACCCTTCCATACCATTGGCACCTGTGGCAAGGCTAGACTCATTTTAAAAACCAGTCGGCGCCTGTTGGTTGTGACATGGTCTAATTTATTATACCGACCGTCTTTACTTCCCATCGCGTTTCTTCCTATCCTTTTTAGACTGCTTATACGTGGCAGCTCAGCTTTTAAGTAAAAAATAAAAATGTCCCGTTTCGTTTGGGAGGCCCATCGGGGCTGCGTTCTTTATCATGTTTACACTCTCCGGTCGGAAATATTTCGCAAACAGTCAACACGGAAAGAAGACAAACAACTGTAGGGCATCATCATCATGTGCCATGCCGACTGGTGTGGGCGATCAACCATCTCCACAACATATTATTCCAAACAGCACGCATGCGCTAATCTACCGCACACTGCTTCATGACACGATACAAGGCGGCCAGGAATCTTCTTGCTTTTTTGTTGCCCCTTATCTCTTCCCGTCGTCACGTGACCAGTTTCTTTCACATGTTAATAGCCATAAAGTTGTTGTTTTTCGTCTTCTTCTTCTTTTTCTTTTTCTTCTTTTTCTTCTTCTTCTTCTTCTTCTTCTTCTTCTTCTTCTTCTTCTTCTTCTTCTTCTTCTTCTTCTTCTTCTTCTTCTTCTTCTTCTTCTTCTTCTTCTTCTTCTTCTTCTTCTTCTTCTTCTTCTTCTTCTTCTTCTTCTTCTTCTTCTTCTTCTTCTTCTTCTTCTTCTTCTTCTTCTTCTTCTTCTTCTTCTTCTTCTTCGTCGTCGTTTGTCGTCTCACATTTCGGGGCTGTAACCCAGTGTCGTGGTTTTGTGTATTCGTCTTGCGCTTCTCGCGTGACTCTAGTGATGATTTTGTTCATCCTTTTGCAGGTTTCTTCTACAACGTTTATCCTTCTCTTTTTTGGTCTTCCTGTCCCTTTCCTTCCATGTGTTCTGCTTTTAAAAAAAAAGTGTCAAATGCAGTGTGGCCTGTCTGCAGACTCATTAGATGGCTGAACCATTTAAGTCTTTGTCTGTCAACGTAGTCCGACGGGGTTTTATTCCCACTTTCTCTCTAATTCGTCTCTTCTGGTGTTGTTAGTGACCATGTGGAGACAGCGCATTTCACGTGTAGCTTTTTAGTTAATAAAGCTAGTGTCTAGCGCTAGTCCATGAACTACAGGCTGATATCATGACAGTAAAAAAGCACCGGTTCCAAACCTTTGTTGAGTGGTGACCCGTTGTATCCAGGCAAAGTTACCCGCAACCAATAGATTACAAATAGGCTAGGGTAAATAAATACACCCATAAAGGATTATATCAGTGCAGCGCAGGCCCTTAGATTTGGCTGGCAGCTGGTCTAGGAGGAAAACTCTGACAGGCGGACAGATAGAGCGCTGCTCCTCTGATCAGGCAGCTTCTGCAACCTGCTTTTTTTAAACGTATTGGTGTAACTTTTCCTTTGGAGTAAACAAGGCAGGTCGAGGGAGATATCATGGTGCATTGGCAACGTGCCTCTACAATATTGCCCAGGCTTTGTGCTATAGAGTATAAATGTCCCCCCCCCCCCCAACTCCATGTATCCTGTTTCCACGTGTTGTTGTTTGCAGCTTGAATAACCTTTAAACTATTCTCTAGCCCAGTATTGGACGGAGGTGAAATGTGGCGTGTCTGGGGTTGTGTCTTAATCTCTGATTGTCTGGTTAGTTTATTTACTTTCTGTTTTCACAGCCTCAGGAACAAAGGCGTTGGAACTCAGGAACCTTGAGTCCCCACAACAGGCTTCCCCAAAAATTCTTGGTTGGGGGCGGGAGAGGGGGGAACTAAGCTTCCCCTCCCTCAATTCTAGAGAATTTGCACGGGGTTCACTCCTAACCGTGTATAGAGGTTTTCTTTTAAGTGTTTGTTCATATTGCATTATGAAAAAAATATATTGATTTACCATTCATCACATAATAATAATAATAAAATAATAATGGTTCTATTTACGAAGTTCGGCCCAGCTACACACTAGCTGGCATTTCATTCATGCTAGCTCAGGCTGGTCTACGTTAGAGAGGTGCCACGGTCTACTTTTGTTTTTTTCCGCAGAGATTTCTGCGTTGTCTGTTAATAGTTGTGTGAGCAGTGGCCGCCGACATCGCGTTATCACTCGTAAGCAGGAAAGTGTTGCTTCCGCGGGTCATACGCTGCACTGTCTCATGGTACATAGACTGAGGCTAGGAGTTGGATTTAGGGTTACTTCTAGATATCGCGTCGTTCACCGGTAATAGCACCAGACGCGACACCCTTGTTACGTAGACAAGCATGAACGAAAGGTAAGCTCGTGTGTAGCTAAGCCGGACTCCGTAAGTAGAACCATACTAATAATAATATTGAGCACTTAATCTATCTTGAGCCCCGCTCCTTAAAATATTTAATGGAGCAGAGACCCCAACCGCACCAAAGATATCTTGGTATCGCCGCGCCTGCGCAGGAAGCCGGTGTTCATGCCTGCAGCAAGTCTGCCTGTCTTCAATATTTAAGGATAAAACATAGACTTTCAGAACCTTTGTACTCTTAAGGAGTCGTTTCATTTCTCACACAACCTATACCTAACGTGTGTCTTCTTATATCCGTTGTCTTCTACAGGAGTATTTGTTTTGTGTTTTATTCTCTAGTGCGGCCTGTCTATCCTGTCTATCTATCTATCTATCTATCTATCTATCTATCTATCTATCTATCTATCTATCTATCTATCTATCTATCTATCTATCTATCTATCTATCTATCTATCTATCTATCTATCTATCTATCTGTCTGTCTGTCTGTCTGTCTGTCTGTCTGTCTGTCTGTCTGTCTGTCTGTCTGTCTGTCTGTCTGTCTGTCTGTCTGTCTGTCTGTCTGTCTGTCTGTCTCTCTCTCTCTCTCTCTCTCTCTCTCTGTCTTCTCTCTGTCTGTCTGTCTGTCTGTCTGTCCGTCCGTCCATCTGTCTCTCTGTCTGTCGTATGTCTGTCCTTTTTCATTGTGTTATATCTGTCTTGTCTTCCATTATATTTCAGTATGTTTTATGTCCATTCTTTCTGTAGCTAACCTTTGTCTCCTGTTTGACTAGCTCTCATGTATTGTGTAGCACACACACACGTACACACACACACACACACACACACAGAGATTATTTGGACGGCGAGAAAAGATAATTGGGTAGCGCTTGGTTATAACATTGAAATGTGTTGCTTCTGACTTTTTCTGCCATTTACCTCATACCAAGTCGTTCTTTCGTTTGTTATGGCGCGCAGCACACTCCATGTCCTCCCTGTCTCTCTCTTTAAACTTCACTCACTATCTCTCCCTCTCCCCATCCCCTCTCTATCTCTCTATCTCTCTTTACCATATTCTTCCCTACATCTCCAAACCTTTTTATTTTGACATTTACATCCCATTGTCTTTAATCAGACTTCCCGTCTCATTTTCCCGTATTCCTTTTTTTTTTCCTATTCCTTTTTTCTGTCTCTTCTTTGGTTCCCCCTTTTTCTGCAACTCCTGCTCTATCTCACACCCCTATATGTATATATTTCTAACCCTGACCATCTTATCTTCTCTCTTCCTCCTCTCTGTGCATCTGCCCCCATCAGATGTTAAAGGTTTGCTGAATTAGATAACCCGAAAACAGAAAAGGTTAGAAAAACTATATTGACACATGAGAAGGAAAATCGTGAAACCAAACGTGCCTAAACCTTGGGCTCCCTTCCCCAAGTGGGAATTGAGGCCATCTCGCACACACTCACCCACCCTAGAAAGCAACCCTGTACACCATATATAGACGTTTTCTTTTTAAGCATGTGTTTAAGCATATATTTTTTCAGCAATACTAGTAGTAATAATAATGATGATAATAATAATAATAATTATTATTATTTTTATTATTTTTACTCGAATAAATTTAGCATATTTACAGAGGAAGACAGACTGGATAGAGAGATAGAAGCCAGAGTACAGAAGGTATATGCTGTCACCTATCAGTTATCCCCACTGCTTAGACACCCAAATGTCTCCCTTCCAGCAAAACAGCAAATGATTAAAAGCATCTTTATCCCTATTTTATGTTATCAGTGCCAGACATGGACAATGAATAGGGCACCTGAACATAAAATAACTGCATGTGAAATGTGCTATCTCAGCAAGGTAAATGACAGCACAAAGAAGAGACAGTGTTGCCAATACCAGTATTAGAGAGGAAGTTAGAATAAGACCGTGTCTTGGTTGATTTGACAAACAAAGAATATAATGGTTCAGCCATCTAGTAAGAATGCAACCAGACCAAACTGCATATGAGACTTTTTACAAGAGAATACCTGGGAGGAAGGCGAGAGGAAGACTAAGAAAGAGATGAATGAATAGTCTAGCTGAAACAAATCCATCAAGCATCGATGAGACGACAAAACCACGACACTGGGCTACAACCTGGTATCAGTGAGACAGCAAAACCACGAGCCTGAGCTACATCCTGGTATCAGTGAAGCAACGAAACTGGGCTACAACCTGGTATCAGCGAGACAACAAAACCACGACACTGGGCTACAACCTGGTATCAGTGAGACAACAAAACCACGACACTGGGCTACAACCTGGTGTCGGTGAGACGACAAAACCACGACACTGCGACACTGGGCTACAACCTGGTATCAGTGAGACGACAAAACCACGACACTGAGCTACATCCTGGTATCAGTGAAGCAACGAAACTGGGCTACAAACCGGTATCAGTGAGAAAACAAAACCACGACACTGGGCTACAACCTGGTATCAGTGAGACAACAAAACCACGACACTGGGCTACAACCTGGTGTCGGCGAGACGACAAAAACCATGACACTGGGCTATAACCTGATATCAGTGAGACAGCAAAACCACGAGCCTGATCTACAACCTGGTATCAGTGAGACCATAAAACCACGACACTGGGCTATATCCTGGTATCAGTGAAGCAACAAAACTGGGCTACAACTTGGTATCAGTGAGACAATAAAACCACGATACTGGGCTACAACCTGGTGTCAGTGAGACAACTAAACCACGATACTGGGCTACAACCTGGTATCAGTGAGAAAACTAAACCACGACACTGGGCTACAACCTGGTATCAGTGAAGCAACGAAACTGGGCTACAACCTGGTATCAGTGAGAAAATTAAACCACGACACTGGGCTACAACCTGGTATCAGTGAAGCAACGAAACTGGGCTACAACCTGGTATCAGTGAGACAACAAAACCACGATACTGGGCTACAACCTGGTATCAGTGAGACCACAAAACCACGACACTGAGCTTCATCCTGGTATCAGTGAATCAACAAAACAACGAAACTGGGCTACAACCTGGTATCATTGAGACAACAAAACTACGATACTGTGCTACAACCTGGTATCAGTGAGACAATAAAACCACGAGCCTGGGCTACAACCTGGTGTCAGTTAGACCACAAAACCACGAGCCTGGGCTACAACCTGGTGTCAGTTAGACCACAAAAACACGAGCCTGGGCTACAACCTGGTGTCAGTTATACCACAAAACCACGACACTGGGCTACAACCTGGTATCAGTGAGACAGCTAAACCACGACACTGGGCTACAACCTAGTGTCAGTGAGACAACAAAACCACGAACCTAGGCTACAACCTGGTGTAAATGAGACGACAAAAGAAGAAATAAATTTGAGTCCCCTGAGTAGTATTAATAATAATAAATGTTGTTATTATTTATTGTCATTGCACTAGTAAACAATACTGGAGCCCTCGCCGAATCCAGAAAATTATTGATGGAAAGGTGAGGGGGGGGGGGCTTCTATGCGGCGGCGAGCCTGCATGGAAGCTCATAGCTCCATGCCCGACTCTACCCCAACCTACCTGGGGATGCAGACCTGCGCTAGGTGTTGAGTGTGAACCTTCCATGCCTGGCATTTTTAATTCCCCCTGGCCTTGGCAGCTTAACCTTCCTGCTGCCCCGGCATGACTAACGACGTGAGAAAGTCCCTGACACACGCCCGCCCGCTAGATAGGAACAACCTCATCCTCAAACTGGCGTTTCTGTGGGTTAGCTAATCGTGGAGATAATATGTTAGTTAGCTCGTATCGCTTGTATCGCGAGGCTTCTGGTGAACAATTCCGTGAGATATATAGGTGATGTGGACTAAATGTGCTACAGTGAAGGCTTGTTTGCATTATGTGCTTGTGTTTCTGGAGTTGCTGGCTAGAAATCGTGTATATTAATATACAGTACTAATGTTGCTTTCTCCTGGATCCGTTGCCATTCGTGTAGCTTCGTTTCTTTAGATGTCATGGACGTTGTTATTATTCACTCTTTCAAGACGCGGAAAGTGATTGCTAATGTTGAAAAAAAAAAGGGGGGGGGGGGGGGGGTTAGTGACAAAACTAAAATCCTATATATATATATATATATATATATATATATATATATATATATATATATATATATATATATATTTGTATCTCCACAATGATAAAAAATATAACCATCGTCTCTATGTGGGATGCAATTTTTCGTTATTTGTAACCCCCACCCTGGCTTTTACCGGAAGCCTTGAATTTAGCCGGGCTATGAATGAGGCCATAACGACTGAAAGGGGTTTCTGGGACCTCTCCATGGGTGATCCTCATCCGCATGGTGGCACTGTATGTCACCGGGGGTTTATCGCGTGCGTGATGTCCTGGTGGGGTACAACATTCAAGCAGCAATCATGATCAAATACACAAATGCTTCAGGGCTGTTTATCATGAAAAGATATCAATCAAACCAGACGAAAAGTAGAGCCAGCTAGCTTCACAGTATCACAGACACAGTAAAGAGTCTTCATCACAACATCCACAATGAACAAAATCACTCCTACAGAAGTCGTCACATTTTTGACTTGTTAGATTCATTGACTGAACATAAGATGAAAAACCATATATATCACTTTGTTTATATAAACATGGCTGATATTTAGTCACACGTGATACTTTGCTTGGGACATAACAAAATTAAGCCTTTTAGTGTCAGATGGTATTGTTGCAGGCGTCCGTTAGTGAGGACCTTAACAACTGTGACAAAATAGTGTGCATCAAAATCATCATCATCGTCATCAACTTGTGTTGTGTATGCTTTACACTGACAATCGATTCGTATGTTCCTTTCGATCCTGTGCAAATCATATCGATACAATGTATGGTATTTATCCGACACCATTGGCCTATTTCCTCACTCTTCGTCTTAGGTCAGATTCGTCTTTGGTCACGTTCGTCTTAAGTCACGTTCGTCTTAGGTCTATATTCAACGTCCTCGTTTTATCAATTCATTTATTTCTAATTTCAGCGATTTTTTTTTCCGCCTCTTCTCAGAATGTGCCCAGTATATCGCAACCTTCTATCTCTGAAAATATTTGATACTACTCGGGCATGTCTTTGATTTGTTCTCCTTTCTTAAATTCATCCCCTTTAAATGTTCATCAGTTTCTGTGCTATTTGTTTTCGTATTTATAGATAGATGCTTAGTTCTGACTGCTCGTTAGGGTCTCCCTACAGATAGATTCTCAGTTCTGACTGCTCGTCGAGGTCTCCCTACAGATAGATTCTCAGTTGTGGCTGCTCGTCGAGGTCTCCCTACAGATAGATTCTCAGTTGTGACTGCTCGTCGAGGTCTCCCTACAGATAGATTTTCAGTTGTGGCTGCTCGTCGAGGTCTCCCTACAGATAGATTATCAGTTGTGGCTGCTCGTCGAGGTCTCCCTACAGATAGATTCTCAGTTGTGGCTGCTCGTCGAGGTCTCCCTACAGATAGATTCTCAGTTGTGGCTGCTCGTCGAGGTCTCCCTACAGATAGATTCTCAGTTGTGACTGCTCGTCGAGGTCTCCCTACAGATAGATTCTCAGTTGTGGCTGCTCGTCGAGGTCTCCCTACAGATAGATTCTCAGTTGTGACTGCTCGTCGAGGTCTCCCTACAGATAGATTCTCAGTTGTGGCTGCTCGTCAAGGTCTCCCTACAGATAGATTCTCAGTTGTGACTGCTCGTCGAGGTCTCCCTACAGATAGATTCTCAGTTGTGACTGCTCGTCGAGGTCTCCCTACAGATAGATTCTCAGTTGTGGCTGCTCGTCGAGGTCTCCCTACAGATAGATTCTCAGTTGTGACTGCTCGTCGAGGTCTCCCTACAGATAGATTCTCAGTTGTGACTGCTCATCTGGGTCTCCCTACAGATAGATTCTCAGTTGTGGCTGCTCGTCGAGGTCTCCCTACAGATAGATTCTCAGTTGTGACTGCTCGTCTGGGTCTCCCTACAGATAGATTCTCAGTTGTGACTGCTCGTCAGGGTCTCCCTACAGATAGATTCTCAGTTGTGACTGCTCGTCAGGGTCTCCCTACAGATAGATTCTCAGTTGTGACTGCTCGTCAGGGTCTCCCTACAGATAGATTCTCAGTTGTGGCTGCTCGTCGGGGTCTCCCTACAGATAGATTCTCAGTTGTGACTGCTCTTTGGGGTCTCCCTACAGATAGATTCTCAGTTCTGACTGCTCGTCAGGGTCTCCCTACAGATAGATTCTCAGTTGTGGCTGCTCGTCGAGGTCTCCCTACAGATAGATTCTCAGTTGTGGCTGCTCGTCGAGGTCTCCCTACAGATAGATTCTCAGTTGTGACTGCTCGTCTGGGTCTCCCTACAGATAGATTCTCAGTTGTGACTGCTCGTCAGGGTCTCCCTACAGATAGATTCTCAGTTCTGACTGCTCGTCGGGGTCTCCCTACAGATAGATTCTCAGTTCTGACTGCTCGTCGGGGTCTCCCTACAGATAGATTCTTAGTTCTGACTGCTCGTCGGGGTCTCCCTACAGATAGATTCTCAGTTGTGGCTGCTCATCTAGGTCTAGCGGTTTCCTTACTTCTTGATCTGAAATTTCACCTGTGATCGTGTAAAACGTTTCAGACAGTGCTACTTTATAAACCCACGGTGACCTCTCAACCCTTCCTCACAAGTGAACGTCTACGAATAAAGTTATAAATAACAGACTATGGCATAGTTTATATACCTTTATCTGGTTACCTTAAAGTGATATGTCAGCTTAAGTATAAACATTAGACCACTGCTAGTTGAACTATCACTACTACTACTGCTGCTGCTACTGCTATTACTACTACTACTACTACTACTACTATCACCACCACTACTATTATTATTTATGCTACTGCTACTACTGCTGCTGTTTGGGGAGGGGAGGGTGGAGAATGCTTCTTAGAAACTTTAAGTTATTAAACTGTTTTTGTTTATACCAGATAGATGTGATATGGAATAATTGCACACATAAAAATAACAACTAAAGTCATAGTGACTGTATATTTGAAAGAGGGGAAAAAAAACAAGTATGAAATAATGATTAGCCTTATGCTGCTTGATCTCCTCCCTCCCCCCTTTTTTTTTTAAATTCTGTGCCCTAGGCACCCATGATTTCTGCAGCCCTCCATGATCGTTTCGGAGCCCACATACACAAGGATGTCGAGCCCATTTTAAGAAGCATTTGTCTAGACTGTCTCAGGAGAAAGGGAGATAATGCCATGATTGTTGGTTGTAGATAGGATTAACCTTTCATAACCTTCAGAGTATTGATTTGTGTCAGCCATATGGGAAATTGTTCTTTTGCTCTCTCTCTCTCTCTCTCTCTCTCTCTCTCTCTCTCTCTCTCTCTCTCTCTCTCTCTCTCTTTCTCTCTCTCTCTCTTTGTTTATCTCTCTCAATCACTCACTCATTCTCTCTCCGTCTCTGCGATTCAAGTGTGGATTTGAACCATGAAGGACCCTTCTCCACGCCTTCAGGTATATTAAGCTAGACGTACATTTATAGACCAATCAGCACTTGGTGGGTGATGTGATAAACATTACACTGGCCGTCTTTACTTCCCAGGACTATACCCGGTACCCACTTAAGACTGGGTCGAACTTGGAACCAACGACCTTCCGATCCTTAGGCGAGCGTCTAGCCGATACGTCACGGCAGCGCCTATTGGACCATATTGATTGCCTTTCTCATGACGCCGCGGGTGGAAGATAGCGTCATCAATCAGCGAGTGAATCCGGTCGATTAGGATTTTCCGGTTTTATCCCACAGGGCTCGGTCTTTCTCCGCAGAACGGCTAGCTAGATGTGACACAGAACTCGAACTCCTTATCTCAGGCAACGATCCATAAGAATTTATGTTGCAGACTGAACTTGTGAACTGAAAGACACAGCTGTGATTTGAACTAGTGACTTACTGCTTGACCATTTCGGCACGGAGACCACCGCAGCAGGAGTAGATGGCACAGCGTTGCTGAAAGAAAAAGGGGGGGGGGGGGGGAGAGACAAGTGAACTGTTTTGGTAACATTAAACGATTTACAACCTCCTGGAGGGAACAGTTTAAGGCAAGCGATCAAAAGGTAAAACGCGATACAAGTGGTAGGATAACCACAAGAGATTGATATAACCAAGACGAGAGACAGCCTGTTAGAGATTCATTGCAGCCAACCTATACTGGGGAGACGGCACCAGGTTGAGTGATTACACGGATGGGTGATTACACGGATGGGTGATTAAACGGAAGGGTGATTAAACACATGGGTGATTACACGGATGGGTGATTAAACGGATGGGTGATGTGGTCAGTAATGCTCCGGCTTGACACATCCCATAATAGTTTATGCCACACATGTAACGAGGCTGGTTTATCGCGGGAATTTTAGCCCCGGAGGCAGGAGCTAATAGTGGACACATCCTGGGAGATTTAAAACCAGAAGCATACAGATTCCTGGAAGACCATAGAGTCCATGGCTGGTTAGTTGCGTATCCTTTACAGGACATTGCAGAACCAACCCCAGCAGCCCCTGGCTGTTGTGCGGTTTTTTCTAGGCAAATTTACGTCCAGTAGTTTGCTGTTGCTTTCTGAACGGTCAGCTTTCTTGATACCACTGTCGAAACCAACGCAAGGCGCCTGGCCCGCAGCTGGGATAGAACCCGACATTACGAAGCGTTGGCATCGACTTAGCCACAGAGCCGACAGAGCTCATGGGGACTGGAGTTTTTGAGGACCACGGAATCACGGAACATGATGGTGTCCTGGAGGAAAACAAAGTCTTGTACCCTTCTCCATTTCTTCTTCTTCTTCTTCTTCTTCTTCTTCTTCTTCTTCTTCTTCTTCTTCTTCTTCTTCTTCTTCTTCTTCTTCTTCTTCTTCTCTTTCTTCTTTCTTCTTCTTTTTTCTTCTTTTCTTCTTCTTCTTCTTCTTCTTCTTCTTCTTCTTCTTCTTCTTCTTCTTCTTCTTCTTCTTCTTCTTCTTCTTCTTCTTCTTCTTCTTTTGCATTCACCTTAGAAGGGCATTTAGCACGCTGTATGTTGCTTACAGTAAGTACGATTAACAGCTAGGCTGCGATATTTGCGCTTTTCAGCTCATAACGTCAAATTTCAACGAAGCCCTAATAATTAATGAAGGGACTGTGTTACTTTTCCTTATCTGTCCCCCTCCCCAGTATGGATTCCCAGAACCCTTATGGGTAGTCTTGTATCGATTGAGGCTGTTGTTTTATTCTAGCTACTACACCGGCACGTCTTCTTAATTGGCAGAAATAGCGAATAAATATGTGTGCCAAGCTTTTCTGTTACTTGACAGAAAATCCTCCCTAATTTATGTTTAAAATTAGCCATCTCCAGGCGCCGCCTTCAAGAACATCAGTCGTGAGTGATGTCCTCACGGACGAAGCTTTAGCAACCCAGAGAGAGAAAGAGAGAGAGAGAGAGAGAGAGAAAGAAAGAGATAGAGAGAGTCTGCCAGCTTGGCTTTTTTCGGTCTGGGGATTTTCTTCCTTGTTTTCCTCTTTCCCTGTTTATTTGTAGGCTCTCCCGGCTTCTTGTTACCCTCCTGCCTGTGGAACCCCCGGTGTGAAGGACGTGATAAGATGCAAGCATGAATCAGCAAATAGGCTAACACTCCCGACCGGTGTGAGCTTTTGTTGCAATGTGTGCGTTTATAATAACGTGCAGTTTTAAACATACTGTACATGTTAAGTAAGTTCTGCCCGTTATGGTGGGTTTACATATAGTGGATTTATAATGACATGTGTTTAGTAGATTTTGTAATAACATACGTATAGTGGAATTTATATTATATGTATAGTAAATCATTCTAATAATAAGCGTATAGTGGTTATTATAATGACATGTGTTTGGTAGATTTTGCAAAAACATACGTATAGTGGAATTTATAAATAGTGAATTATTCTAATAATATGCGTATAGTGAATTTTATAATGACATGTGTGGTAGATTTTATAATGACGCGTATAGTGGATTTTATTATGACGCGTATAGTGGATTTTATAATAGTATAGATATACTCATTTTGCTAAGTAATAAACGTGTAGTAGATTTTAAAATTAAACGCATAGTAAATTTCAGCTAGCACATTTCTAATGTTGTACGGATACTGAATATTAGAGAATCCCTGTAGCGCATTGTCTAATACTATTCAGGTAATGAGTATTACCGTTTATATTTAAGTAACATTTATTACCCAAAATACTCCAGTTAAATACGCGTGCAATGAAGTTCAGGTCTAGTACAGTAACCTGCGTATAATGGTTTTGCTAATCCGATGTTAATCCTCATTTTTAGAATAAAACACATCAAATGGATTTTCTAACGCCACGCTTAGTGACTTTTTAAGTAACTTGCGCGAAGCATTGGGGGGGGGGGGGGGGGGGGGGGGGCACATAGTGACTTTTAAAGTATTGTTAGTCTTGTGAGTATTGAAATAACAGGCTTCTTGTGAATATTCAGATAACACACTCCTAGTGAATTTTAATATCAATATCATTAAGTGCCTTGCCGACTGGCATGCGCGATCATACCTTTCCACAATCTGCGATTCGCAACTGCATGTATCAGCTCGCGTGTTGACACCCCTCCGCGCCATGACAAAAGGCTGTCATTCTGATCCACGGTGCGACTCTCGTACCACTGTAGGTAAACCACGAGTTTGGTCTTCTTTTTTTTTTTAAACCTCCCACTGCGGGATTCTAACCCAGGTAAACTTAGAGGATTGCATTGTCAAACCGTTTCACCAAATTCTACTAAACCAGAGAGGAGGCTGTTAGGGATTCTCTAACTTGGCCTGGCATGCGTTAAAAATCTTCTTCTGTCAACTGCGGCGCACAGTTCTGGTTGTTCGTCCACTTCTAGAATCTTGTTTCAGAACTTGAGTTTTGCATGCAAATCTATTTTACAGATGTAGCTTTTTTGTATGCAGACTGTTGGTTCCTCGCTCATCAGGCAAAGGCATTCCAACTTCAAAGAAACACACATAATTAGTCCAATTTTACTTGTTTGTCAGGGGATTAGGTGTCTACTCACACCACCTTCCTCCTCCTCCCCAAAGGGGCCGCAGGACCCACACGAAAAAAAATGAGTTGAAATACCTGCCGTGGTTTTAAAAACAGTATAATTTAGTTTAATAAGAGATGCATTTATTGTGTGGCTTTTAGAACCAAAACTGCCTTATATTTTATTATACTTTTCCTCTTTATTTACTCTTTGGGTGGTTGGTATTTAAAATTGCTGCCTAAATAGGTAAAGCCTCAGATCCCATAAGTGTGGTTGCGAATACAAAATCAATAGAAAATAATCTTTCAGTGCACAGTGCAGGAAGTAAACGGTCATCCTAGTATTGCCTGCTTGCTAGGGAAAAGGCAGGGGATGTCTTGACGGGAGTCCATACCCCTGGCCCCGCTAACCAGACGTTCCACGTTCGCGACTGTATAACCCACAGTCATTCAGCCCATATGCACTTAGGTCCACCGTATCACCTGTCAGTGATAGATTATCGACTTGGCATGCTTACCAAATCAGAGAGTCAGCTGATGAAACTTGAACGCATACAGAATGAAGCCATGCGGGTAATTCTGTGATGTACAAGAGATATCCCAGTAGTATGTATGCGATATATACGTGCACTGCCTACTATTGCAGATAGGCTCAAAGTTCTGCAAGCAAAGTCATATCTTAGAGTAGCTGCAGACAAGAGACACCTCCTGCATGAAGCCAGGGATAGAGCTAAGGGTCACCGACTGAAAAGAGGAAAGTCTTGGATGGCGCAAGCTGAAGACACAATTAGACATGTGTGCAGGCTTGATAAATTTAGGCGAGGAGAGGAGTGGGTCAAAGTGTCCGATCAGGTTTCAGACATGTGTTGGGTTCTAACCACTTTAGGACGCGAGTGCAGGATCTCGCCAGCTGATGGTGCAGAAGTTCAACAAATGATTATTTATACAGATGGCTCTCTGTTGAGGGGCAGACGAAGTGCATGGTGGTTCATAGCGAAGGCAAATGGACGCTGCTTTGCGCAACAAAGACTGGCATATGATATCACAACGTCTAGTTTGAGAATGGAGGTGGAGGCAGTCACTGCTGCCTTCTGCTGGCTTGAGAATCAGCTGTACACACATGCTGTCATTGTAACTGACCCACAGAGTATGTTGAGAATGGAGGTGGAGGCAGTCACTGCTGCCTTCTGCTGGCTTGAGAATCAGCTGTACACACATGCTGTCATTGTAACTGACCCACAGAGTATGTTGAGAAAGGTGGAGACAGGCATGCTCCGTGAAAAGTGGCAAGCATCATTTCAAAGGTCCCGGGTAGTTAGCTTCATTTGAATATTTTCTCCAAGTTATGCCGGTGTGTTGGGAAATGAGCAGACAGATAGACTGCCCTGTTCTGCAACACTTGGTGGTGAACTGATGCATGACAAGCTGGATGTTATGAGGGTCCTTTGAGAGCGAGTGAACAGTGCCGAGGAGCAGATAGATCATTACGGCCTGAGAAGAATGGCACTGCGAGGAGTTACAATGGGATCTGGCCGACGCTCGACACTCAGGGGAAAGGCGAGACGGATATACAGTTAGACAGTTTCTGGTACCATCGGAAACTTAACTCTTCGCTTGCTGCTGAAGATGGGAACGGAGCGCTTATGAGGGTGTCCCGAGTGCTGTGATATCGATTCTATATTCAACATTCAACGTGTGGTTGATTTTCAAATCACATACCTCTAAAGTTGGTCCAAATAACTAACATTCGAGCTGTAATGCGCTTGGCTTGGCTTGCCTGTTTGGCAAAGGTAAACAGAGATTTAATTAGATAGAGATATAAATACAATCCCTTATACAAATACCACATGCAGTATTTAATGTGTTGGTTTCATTGTGACAACACATCTTGATGGTCTCATGTAGTCGAAAAGGACGCACTTGTTGTCAGGACTTGTAATTAGGTCACCTAGATATCGGTAGTAGATCCCATATAACCGGAGGCCTGGCTTGTCTGTACTATTTTGTGCCATCCTTTCTAATGCGCATTTTTTCTAATTCAGATGGTGTTACTTTAACCCTTTCTATCCCTGTAAGTTGTTACTTTAAATAATAAGTTGTTTCCATCCAAAAGAATCAAAATACAGTTTGCGATTTTAATAAATGCCTGTTGTCATCTGAAGTTAAAAGTATAGAGATGAGAGGATCGACTTTATTGCACCAGGTTTTATCCCGCACGTCTTGGTGTCTTTCCACAGAACGGCTAGCCGCCTGCCGAGAGCGCAGCACATAGCACGAAATCCGTAGTTTCGACGACGATCCCCCGGGATCTCCATAAATATTTCGCTCGTAAACTCAACGGCGCTGCCGTGAAACGAACTCCCGACCTTCAGAGCGCGAGGCAAACGACTTGGCCACGGAGACCCCCTGAAGTAATTAAAACACAGCGTGGGGTTTTATCTAAAAAAGTGTTTCGGCCTATCATCATCATCATACAGCAGGTCCTTTGCAGAACGTCGCTCTCATCACGGTCTGTCTGAAAGAAATTTGGTCTCTCGCCAGCTCTCCCGCCTCATGTACTTTCATACTCAAGGAGTCACTTATTTCCTGTGCCCATCTTCGTGTTGGTCGACCCCTGCCCCTCCTGCCTGGTACCATGCCTTCTGCTATAATTTTTTCCAATCCGTCGTGGCGCTTGATATGACCAAAATATTTCAGCTTTCGAGACAGAATGCTGTTTATTAGCCAATCTTCCTTGATGTTCAGATCTTTTAAGATGTCAGTATTTCTCCTCTTCTTTGTCCAAGATATTCTGAGAATCTATATTCTATAGCATTCTAGTATCTCTCTATTTACTATAAACAAAGGAGTTACTGTAGATGTTACTTGAAGAAAATAAGAGGAACTTGTTACTTATTGTATCTCTCCATTTACTACATATAAACAGGAGTGACTGTAGTTGTTACATGTAGAAAATAGGACAAACTTGTTACTTATTCTATTATCTCTTCGTTTACTGCATATAAGCAGAAAATGTACTGTAGTTGTTACATGTGGAAGATAGGAGAAATTGGTTACTTAATATTGTATCTCTCCATTTACTACATGTAAACAGGAGTGACTGTAGTTATTACAAGTAGAAAATAGGAAAAACTTGTTACTTATTCTAGTATCTCTCCATTTACTGCATATAAGCAGAGGAGTTACTGAAGGTTGCTGTATAAAACATTATTGTAAGGGCTGAGGTGGCATATTGCAACTGAATCAACTAGTGTAAATTTGAATGCAGTGATTTATCTGTAAACATTGAGCAACCAGCCATGGATAATTTGGTGAATGAAGATTCTGTTCATGTGCCTGCTATTGTGGAGGTAAGACCAACTGTTGAGTCTCTCTACTCATGGTGTTATCTTTGCCCAAGACTTTTGTCTTTGTTCATGGTATTTTATCTTTACCCCTTCTTCTTTGTCCCTGCTCATGGTATTTTTAACCCTAATATGTTGTCTGTTAGCTCTCTGTCATCAGACACAGTGTAAAAATTGGCTGAGATCAATTTGATGAGGGAAAGACAAATATTTGACCATGTTCAACTCTGCTAAAGACAGCTTCGGTTATAATTATGGTCTGGGTTTTTTGTGTGTGCACCAAGTCCAGTGGCTTAAATGGTGTATTGTGCCAGTAGTTGTGGCTTGTTGTCCCTAACCTCTCTGTTGATCCTCTTGAACATGTCTGTGTCCTTTCTGGTGATCCTCTTGAACATGTCTGGGTCCTCTCTGTTGATCCTCTTGAACATGTTTGTGTCCTCTCTGTTGGTTCTCTTGAACATGTCTGGGTCCTCTCTGTTGATCCTCTCGAACATGTCTGGGTCCTCTCTGTTGATCCTCTTGAACATGTTTGGGTCCTCTCTGTTGATCCTCTTGAACATGTCTGGGTCCTCTCTGTTGATCCTCTTGAACATGTCTGGGTCCTCTGTTGGATCCTCTTGAACATGTTTGGGTCCTCTCTGTTGGTTCTCTTGAACATGTCATGGCCCTCTCTGTTGATCCTCTTGAACATGTCTGGGTCCTCTGTTGATCCTCTTGAACATGTTTGTGTCCTCACTGTTGATCCTCTTGAACATGTTTTTGTCCTCTGTTGATCCTCTTGAACATGTTTGTGTCCTCTTTGTTGATCCTCTTAAACATGTCTGGGTCCTCACTGTTGATCCTCTTGAACATGTTTGGGTCCTCTCTGTTGATCCTCTTGAACATGTTTGTGTCCTCTCTGTTGATCCTCTTGAACATGTCTGGGTCCTCACTGTTGATCCTCTTGAACATGTTTGGGTCCTCTCTGTTGATCCTCTTGAACATGTTTGTGTCCTCTCTGTTGATCCTCTTGAACATGTCTGGGTCCTCACTGTTGGTCCTCTTGAACATGTTTGGGTCCTCTCTGTTGATCCTCTTGAACATGTTTGGGTCCTCTGTTGATCCTCTTGAACATGTTTGTGTCCTCTCTGTTGATCCTCTTGAACATGTTTGGGTCCTCTGTTGAATCCATAACTCACAGGAAACTACTAAAGCTGGAGGTGACCACCTATGAAATATGTGTAAGTATGTGTTTTGGAAAAGTTCCCATGACTCAAGTTACTGTAAGCACCCTGACTGTTGCCTTGAATCGATGTCTGTTGTTTTCATACACCGCAAATAAAGCAAAATAAAAACTAGATGTTTGTTTACATTAATCAAGTAATCTTACAAGAACTAGATCATTAATAGGTTGCAAGCCAAATTTCAGCAAGTTACACTGAAGGGTTTCTGAGTTGGGCAGAACTTCTGGAACTGACTGTGTGTGGTGGCTGTAATACAAATGCATTGTTTTGACACTTGAATGTTATTGTTTGTTGAAATGTCACTGTTAAACTTGTTAAGCCAAGAAACCAGGTAGACCATGTGTCATCTATACTACATTGTCACCATTTTTTCAGCAACTAGAGAGTGTGGACTCAGTGAGTATTGGCCTTCTCTCAACTTTAGCCATTGTTGGCAGCTTGTGCTGACCTAGTGTACAGTGTGATTGTGGCACCATGTTGAATTCTCTGCTTCGTTTTGGTTGAAAACACCCTAACAGATTGTGTTATGTTTTTTTGTTTTTTGTTTCTTCATTTGGCTGATTGTCATTGATGCTTTTTGTTTTGAATGTTAAATAATTAATTCGTATTCAGCCTTTAGTTCCTATAAAGTTAATAATCATTAACTCTTCCCCCCTCCCTTCCCGTGTGGGTCCTAAGACCCCATTGTGGGAAAACAAGAATAGACCCACTGCCTCCCCAACAAGCATGTGGTAGGGGTCGACTAATTGGGGACTTCCTACAAAGTCAGAGTGTATCTGCCCCAATGACAAGAAACAGCCGACTGCACACAAATAAGCCAGTAAAATGGAGGCTCACACACAGGCCCTGGCACAAAGCCACAGTCCAAATGGATGAACAACCAGAACTTTCTGCTTGTGCTTACAGCGGGTAAACATAGGAGAAGATGAAGGATTAACTCTTTCAGCATCAAGAAATTCATGTTTGTAAATCCTCATTAACCACTTTTTCCGCTAAGCAACATGGGGAGGAACAGTTTGCGATCCATTGCTCAGTGGATAACAGTCGACATTGTTATTGGATGGATGGATGGCGAATGTCTTTACTGTCACCACCAGTCTATCTTCTCCCTGGGAACCCCTTTGCTTTCACAGCTGATCTTTTGAGGCATAAGTGCCTGTTTGGCCAGTTTTTGTAGCTGCATTATAACAAACGGCCAAAGCTCGGATCTTTTGCTTCTCAGTGTGGTGCAATGCAAGCACAGTCTAACTTATAGTACTATTTCTAACTCTGACTCAGATGGTCAAGTTAGTGTCTGTCCTCAGTATCTTATTCTGCTGGAACAGAAAATACCAAAATAGTTTGAGGTTTGAACAGCGGATCAACATCATACCACACAAGTAGCAACCCATAAGTGCTCCATACTTCTTCTAACTGAAGTCTGAGTCCAAAGAAGCTCAGTACAGGGCACAGGCTCTGTAGCACTGAGGAGGATCCTAAAATACTTTGGGTAGATTTTAACTCAAAATTTTTCCCTTGCAGCACTGTTAGGCTAATTTTTCCGATTTCCAGCTGCCAAGGGATTTTTTTTTTTTACATATGCGGCAATGCACACGGGCGTCCGATCTCACTACCCAGAGACCAGGGAAAATTACTAGAAGTCCAAGTCTAGGTGAAAAAATTCCAACCCATACTGGGGATTGAACCCGGAACCTCTAGCACTTGAGGCCGACACCATGCCTCGAGCACCGTGCGGCCCCCTCAGAAAAGGTTGATAATGAGAAGTAATGCAGTAGAAACCTATAGTAGTGGTGTAGCACACCTTTAATTTATCATGCCACTGCAGCTCCGAGATATTCGAGGTGGTTTTTGTTCAGTCTGCCTCTCTTTCTTTCTCTATTTGCATCTCTCTCTGCATATGTCTTGTCTGTCTCTCTCTCTCTCTCTGACACACTCCGTTATGTCTGTCTCTTACTCTTTATCTCTATCTGTGTCTCTCTGTCTGTCTCTCTCTCTCTCTGACACACTCCGTTATGTCTGTCTCTTACTCTTTATCTCTATCTGTGTCTCTCTGATTCCCTCTCTGCTGCTTGTGTTTCACTCTGACTGTATCACTATCTCCTTCTGTCTCTCTCACTGTGTCTTTATTTCTCTCACCAGTCCCTCTCTTTGTCTGTCTGTCTGTTCATCTGTCTTTCTCTCTCTCTCTCTCTCTCTCTCTCTCTCTCTGTTACTCTTTACCCCTCTCTAGCTTTGTCCCATATATCTCTCTTTCTTACTCTGTCTGAAACTCTTTATTCCCACTCTCTCGCTGTTCATTTTTTTCAGTCTCTCTGCTGCTCTTTCTGATTCTCTGTCATTCTCTCTCTCTCTGCCAGTCTCTATCTGGCTGTCTTGTCAGCAGTACTTTTTTTTATGGTACATTCAGTATTCAAAGCTTAGATCATAACTGTATTATCTTGACTGCCATATAACCTAACTAAGATGCCAGCCTGTCTGCTCAGTGTTTTCTTGGTATTGGGTGAGCTCCCATAGTTGGTACTTTATCTTTAGTTGTTTTTGTTTAATGCTCAGTGCGTGGCATCTATTGCTTCATGTCTGTTCTGCTCATCCTCACTCTCCATCTGTGTCTCCCCCTCATTATAGCTGTCTATCTCTGACATACTCTTCTTTCCCCCCCCTCGCATCCCTGTCTCCTACTCTTCTCTTTCTCTCTCTCTCTCTCTCCCACACACTTTCTTTCTCACTTGCTTTCTCTCAAACTCTCATCATACTTCTTCCTCCCACCCCATCACACTTCTGTCCTCTGAGGGATTTGTCTTGATTCTTCTGTCCATGTCTGTCTACGGCCTGTTTTGTCGCTGTTCTGTCACGGATATTCTATAACTTATTTTCTTTCTCTCTTAGTCTCTTCACTGCTTTTTCTTCCTCTTTCTCATTCTCTTCCTTTATCTTTTCTCCAGATCTCTTCATTCTTTGTTGCTTCATTTGTTCTCTCTCTAGCATTCTCTTTTTCCAACTCCCTACCCTCTTTCTGTAAATCGCCAATTTCCTCTCTCCCCCCCCCCCCCCCCCCCCCTTGAATAAGATAATAAGATAATTGCAACACTGTGCAACAAAAGCCATGTCTTATGTGTCCCATGCATTTACCTGCATGAGAATGTTCTCAACAGCCGGTTGCATTTGTTCACTACCATTGTTTGCTGTTTGATTAGGATTATGGTTATGATTCTCATTGTTGTATTGTAATTGTGCATGAAGCAGGCAGCTAGAATGTTGAATAGAGGATTTGTTGGATGTTTCTGCCTGTCCCATTGTTGCATGGTGCTTGTTTGTTGGTAGTTCTTTCATTATTTTGTGTTTGTGTATTCATACTAGTATGCATTTGCTCAGTGTCTTCTTTGTAATTTGTGTTCTGTCACTGTGCATATGTACAGAGACTCAGTCTGTCTCTTTGTATATGTATGCAAGCCTTTAAAACAGATGTTTGTCACATACATACATACATACATACATACATACATACATACATACATACATACATACATACATACATACATACATACATACATACATACATACATACATACATACATACATACATACATACATACATACATACATACATACATACATACATACATACATACATACATACATACATACATACATACATACATACATACATACATACATACATACATACATACATACACGCATGCATGCACACATACATACATACATACATACATACACGCATGCATGCACACACACATACACACACATACATACACATATATACACACACATACATACACACACACATATATACATACACACTTACACACGCATGTGCGCGTGCAGACACACACACATGTATTAAAATGTCTCTCCATCTCTCTCCATTTGTATCTCATGTATGCTTATGAATAACTGTCAGTTAATCTTTCTCCTATCTCTCTGTTTTCTGTTGCTCTGGCTGTCTATCTGTGTTTGTCTCACTGTCTCTGTGTCTTTGTCTCTCTGTCTCTCTCATTGTTTGTGCACATTTAGCATGTGCTGTTTCACTTTGTGTACTGTTTATATTTGTCTCTGTCATTGCATTTCGATCTGTTTGACTCTCTCACCTATTCCTCTCCATCACCTGTATTTGCACCACTGGCATGTTTGCCTAGTTGATAATCTTCTTCAGTGCTTCTCTTATCTTCATCTCTTGTCTTATCAGTCCATCTGCATTGATCGATCAATTTGTACTCTCCAAGCTGCTACTTAAATCATACCATCCTGAGATTTAAAAAGAAACAAAATCTCAACCTGGATGCCAGACTAACAAGCTAGATCCCAGATACCCTGTGTAACCTCCAGCAGACCATTTCCCTGCCTTCAGATGTATTGAGCACTAGGGTTGCACCTGTATTTTATAGCATCATGCCGGCCACCTTTACTTCCCAATTAAGGCTAGGTCTCATGGGAACCAAGACAATTTAAAAACAAAACCTTAGCTTCGTCAGGACCTGAGCCCACAACCTTCCAACCTGTGACGGGGCGTCTAGCCGCTACACCGTGGCGGCTCCAGTTTAACCTCAGAAGAAGTTATAATGAAGGCTATCTGTAACAGCTAGACCAGGCAAAAGTAACCATGGCGAATCCGCATCTTGTTCCATGATGACGACAATGTGAAAAATATTTTCACCGTGTGTCAGTCATATATCTTATTCTTACTCTTGTTATCCAGCTGAACTCCAGGGAAAAGTTCTGAATGTTCATCCACTTCTGGACTCTAGACTGGCTCCAGAACCTGAGTGTTGCATGCACATCTGTTTGTTTTAGAATCCAGAAGCCATGAGTTGTTAACCCTTAGGCTCGGTATTATGGATATCGCAACCTTTCGGCCTTGATTCTATTGTAAATACCGTCAATCTGGGAGAAAATGTGGCTTTCCTGCCCACCCCCGGGATTGAACCCGGACCACAAGGAGTTCGTCACCCGGTCTCCACGCAATCCAGTTTAGCCAATTACGCTAGAGAGCCGGGCGATCACATCTGTTTTACAGTTCTTACTCATTTTTGTGTCGAGTGTTAGTTTCCTGCCTCTCAAACTTGGTGGAAGATTGATGCATGATAAGGTAGACATTGTCGGGGTCTTGTTGTAGAATATGTACACTTTGGATCACCAAAGTTTGGTGAGACTAATGTAGCGAGTAGTGACGAGGGAATCTGGCCTTTACTCAATGCTCAGAGAAAAGGCAAGACGGATGTTTAATCAGAATGCTACTTGTACTATTGGTATTGGAATTCTGTGTTGGCTGCTGAAGATGAGGACGGAGCACTTAATGGAAATGCCCTGAGTGCTGTGATGTCAGTTCTTGAATCAACTGAACTGAACATTGTTTTCTGCCTGTCTTGCGTTTTACCATTATCACACTTATTCCGTTATTTAATGAGATGATGTTTCATATTTGCAGGTGAATGCTAACAAGCGTGATGCCTTCTTCAGGACAGGCGGCGATGGGCCCACAACAAAATTTGACCCCACAAATCGTTATCCAGGGCACGACCGCGACCGTGACCGTCTGATTAAGAAAGAGGAGAACCACATATCTCCCAGTGAGATGGAGAAGGAGAAAGAGCGGGAGCGTAAATATGGGGCGGAGACACGCAAAGAACTGGAAGGATATGTAGGATTTGCAAATCTTCCCAACCAGGTGTATCGCAAGTCGGTCAAGCGTGGTTTTGAGTTCACCTTGATGGTTGTAGGTGAGGCGTGTGTTTTTCTTTAGTCATTAAGATAAATGCTAATACTAAAACCGTCCACATTCAACCTGGTGTTGAATGTTTAATAAAACTACATCATAGCACTCAGGGACACTCCCATAAGCGCTGCATCCCCGTCTTCAGTAGCAGAGAGTTCCAATTCCAATTCTACCAGTAACTGTCTGATTGCATATCCATCTTGCCATTCTCCGCTGCCCTGTTCACTCACTCCCAAAGGGCCTTCACAACATCTAGCTTGTCATACATCCGTTCACCACCAAGTGGTGATGAACCAGCCAGTCTATCTGCCTGCTCATTTCCCAACAGACCACAATAACCTGGAAAAAATATCTTAAGGAAGTTAACCAGTTAGGACTTTTTGAAGCGATTCTTTTTTACTATAACCTGATGCAAATGGGGAAAAAGTGGAAGAGATAAAGAGAGAGACAGACAGATACAGTGTGTCAAATGGTGTAAAATTGCATGTGAAAGAGAGAAGAGGAGGGAAAGAGAGATAGATAGAGAGAATGTCATCAGAACTAGAAAAAAGAGCCATATCTGTAGAATGAATGTACATGCAAGTTCTGGAACAAGACTGAAGTCCAGAAGTGGCTGAACCATCAGAACTTTCCAACAGGGTTTACAGCCGAGTAACACTTAGAAGAAGAAAAATAATACAGGTGTGCTGTAACCCTGGGTACAGTAAAGTAGAATTTTCAAGAAAGTCATGTAACATATAATTTCAGTCCCCTGATAGGAATAAAACAGTGTTTTTAGTGAGAGAGAGAATATGATAAAGACAGATCTTTATCACAGTTAGAATACAGGTTGCTAACCCTGGATATAATAAAGTTGAACTTCAAAAGAATATCTAAAAAAAATCATAGCGATCTCATGAGTGGAGTGAAATGTTTTTTTTGTTTATATACAGTGTGTGGGAATGAATGAGTGAGAGAGAGTGAGTGTGAGTGAGAGAGATAGAGAGAGGACTATTATCAGAAAGCAAATGTGCTCTAATCCTGCTTTTAAAAAAAAAACGTCTAATACGTTCCACTCATCTAAATGGAAGGCAGCAATGTTTTTCTAATGTACATACGGTTGTGGCTGGGAGTGAGAAAGAGAGAGAGAAAAAAATTGCTAGTGTCATAAATTGAGCACATAAGCCCATCTTACATTAGGCCCTCCAAACCACTCTTTTTTTTTTTCACCCAGCAATTTTTGTTTATAAAAAGGTAAAAGCCGGGAGATGTTACCAGCTTCAGTGCGCATGGTTATAAACCATAAGTGCTCTGTCACCAATACAGACAGCTGATAAGAAACTGTCCGCCCGAACTCTGTAGCTACAGCAATGTTCCTCCATTTACTCCAGAGTGTTAACTCTGGTGCCCATTTCCTAGAGGCTGGGTGAACTCCGAGAACCGTCCGGTTTCGAACACCGGCCGTGGGCTGCATTGAGTCGCAGCTGGATGTGAAAGCAAGTCTCCTATCGAATGCGCTAATGCTGCCCCTTATTTTTTTTTATTGTTTATGATTAATGCATGTTAAATTCATTTAGGAATAGGCATAATAATATGAATACTCTGTGCAAATAGATACAATCATTCTACACATGCATATATACACATACGTACCTGTGTTATTACTTTTACTTAATTTTATGGGCCTCAGTAACGCATAGGCATATCTACGTAGGCCTATTACAGCCGTCTAAACAGCATTATGTACGTCTTGGCAAACCAGTGTGCTGGGACTCCCTCGACACAAATGGCATTTTTATTTATGGTAGGTCACTTGTCATTCACAGATTAACATGGGGCCTCATGCTCGTAGGGGCCCCTCAGGGTAAGTATCCAGCGGACCCCGTGCGTTAAGGTAGCACTGAGACCTGTTTGTGTACACACTGAATTATTTCCCTTTGCCCTCTGCTCCACAGGCGAATCCGGGTTGGGCAAATCCACTCTCATCAACTCTTTGTTTCTGACGGATCTCTACAGTGCCGAGTATCCGGGACCCTCCCTTAGAATACAGAAGACTGTCAAGGTAATGGATGATTAGAACAACCTAAGTACATGTTTTCTGTGGCTTCACACACCAGTCATTAACTGTACCACTTGAACCCTAGTTTCAGCAGCCACATATATATTAATTAATCCACTGAATTGTATCAGGTCTTGGTCAGATATGACTAAGCTACGGTATATAAGTAGCCAGTACCACCTGTCTTCTGTTAATGCCGATTGTTGGGTGGGGTATACTAAACCTGGAATCCCATATTGTGCCAGCGGCCTTGGGCAAAGGAGCACACTGGAAAGGATACTAA
The DNA here is from genome assembly GCA_905116865.2 of Candidula unifasciata. NCBI lineage: Eukaryota > Metazoa > Mollusca > Gastropoda > Stylommatophora > Geomitridae > Candidula > Candidula unifasciata. The sequence continues at coordinate 193,610 of CAJHNH020008545.1, forward strand.
CCTTATCCTAGGAAGAGAAAAGGCAACCTGAAAATCGTATGACAGGGCAGACCAGGCCATTAGTCTTGTCTGGCAACTGGCCTAGAAGGGAAGCTCTGACACGGGGATAGATAGAGCACTGCTCTTATGATCCGGTAGCTTCTGCAAAATGCTTTGTTCCAGACGTACTGGTGTTACCTTTCCTTTGGAGTAAAGAAGGCATGTCAAGAGAGGGATCACGATGCATGGGCAACATATGGTCTCTACAATACTGCCCAGGCTTTGTGCTATGGGGAGGATGAGCCATGGGCTGTGAGTTCCATGCCTTCTCATAGCGCGATATAGCACTCTCATCTATTAAGATGGAAAGGTGCCAATCAATTAATCAAATTATCAATCCACTAAATTGTGACTGAGAAGCTTAGTGAAGGGTAGGAAGGGAAAGAAGTATATACACACACACACAAACTGGATGTTTTGGTGAGAGCCTTTATCAGCAAAAACCACACTAACAACAACAAGGGGCAGAGTATCCTATACATTCATTTGCATGTTATTTAGCTACATTTCACCCACTGATGTCTATGGAAATTTTATGAGGTCAGGCCCCAATCGCTTCCACAGCACATCTCTTTTACTTCTTCTTCTACCTTTCTACCCCCAATGGAGCACAGGCCTTCAACCAACTCACGCCAAGTCGTTCTATCCTTCGCTGTCGCATGCAGCTCTCATCATGTCCTCTCCATCTTTTTAACTTCACTCTCTGGCTCCTGTCTCCATGTGTCTTCTTTTTTTTTTTTTAACCTCTCTTTATTTCTCATCCTAAAATACAAATCCTAAAATGATTCATTTCCTTTACTACTTCCATTCTTCTTCCTACACTGTACAAAGTTCTAATATTCCAGGTGCCAGTTCTGGAGATTTTCCTCGGTAAGAGGAGGTACTTCGACAATCCAGACCCCTGTCGATTTTCCACCTACCGTATCATACTTCTTCTACTAGAAGAGCCTCCCGTCATCCTGGTTGGCTGGGTTTTTCTTGTAACGTCTCTTCTACTGCTGTGTGTCCAAAAACCATAAAAATGGTTTACAAAAATAAGTATTTAACTACCATACACTGAAATGAAACCTCAGGTTCTTGGACTCTGTTTTGGAGACCAATGAATAGACCCAATGCCTCTCACAGTGTGCCCCTCCAACAAGTACTTTGTAGGAGTTAATTGGTAGGAGTGTTTTCCTTCTAAGTCAGAGAGCCTGAGAGGCACGGAACCAACAATCTGCATACGAATAAGACAGATCTGCACACTGAATGCTCACAAAAAAACTCAAGTTCTGAAACAAGACTGAAGTCCAGAAATTGATGAACAAGCAGACATTTCCGCCAGAGTTTGCAGCTGGTGAACGCTAAGAAAAGAAGAAGTTGCCATTTAACATTCCTTTAACTGCATTGCAGTATTTTGGACCATTCTGCCTTCAGGTAGCCTCCATATATTACTTTTATGATGTTAATTTTCTTGACTAACATGTTTGCCAGGTTGACACCACGCAGGTGACACTGAAAGAGAACGGGGTTCAACTCAAGCTGACTGTCGTCGACACCCCGGGTTTTGGTGATGCAGTGGACAACAGTAATTGGTAAGTCAAGAACAGATCCATAATTAATGCTAAATGTAATCTAGCAAGCTCAACTGAGGAAATAAAAAAGACGCACACAAACACAATGGAACGTTTCGACCAAAGACTTTATGAACGGGGAGTTGCCGTGGCAGAGCGGCTAGACGCTCGCCACGGATCGAAAGGTCGTGGGTTCGCTCCCTGGCAGAGCTGAACTTCTTTCAGAAATGACCTTGGCTCCTAGGTCCACTCAGCCTTGAGTGGGTACACGGTGCAGTCCTGGGAAGTAAAGGTGGCCAGCATGATGCTGACCACATCACACATCTTGCGCCGATTGGTCTATACAATTATAGGTCCAGCCCTAAAGGCCTTTAAAAGGGTCCTTTACTTTTACTTCATCAACTAAATACAGCACAAACTATGACTGGAAAAACTCAACCGACAAGGCAACAGAGCTTTAAAAAAAAAAACAAGTTCATCATGAAACCAAGAATTACATAAGTATTCTTGTAATAAGATCCACTGCAGTCACCTCCATAATCAAGCTATGACACAGCAGTATTTGATAAGATTATGATGAGAACACACCAATGAGTGATTAGTCATGACACCACATGAAAAGATATTGGAGGAAATGAAAAGTAACACTGGTGAGCTTCACATTATCACAAACACTGGACATATAGGGCTAGACCTATATTTTTGTAGTCACTCAATGGGTGATGTGGTCAGTATCATGCCAGCCGCCTGTACCTCCCGTGACTTTCACCTGATACCCATTTAAAGGCTGGGTCGACCTGGGAACCGAGGTCATTTTAAAAAAAACAATGAATCCAGGTCTATTCAGATTTGAACTCAACCTTCTGATCCACAGGCAAGCATCTAGCTGTTACACCATGGCAGCTTCCCTGTATCTATTTATGATACAACATAAAGCTATTTTGCAATGTTAACATTTTCTTCTGTAACTATTCTTCATTAACTATATACAATATAAATGTTACATGATTATGTTAATGGGTGTTACCTTTTTTCTTCCTTAACCCTCTCTAGCTGGTCTCCGGTCATAGACTTCATTGACAGCAAATATGAAGAGTACCTCAATGCTGAGTCTAGAGTGAATCGGTCAACAAATGCTGACACCAGAGTACACTCCTGCCTCTACTTCATTGCTCCAACAGGACATGGGTAAGATGCTGGTTAGTTGTGGGCATACAGAACTTAGCAGTACTTCTAAGACATCTCCTAGCTAGTAGTTCTTCTAAGATATCTCCTAGCTAGTAGTTCTTCTAAGACATCTCCTAGCTAGTAGTTCTTCTAAGACATCTCCTAGCTAGTAGTTCTTCTAAGACATCTTCTAGCTAGTAGTTCTTCTAAGACATCTCCTAGCTAGTAGTTCTTCTAAGACATCTCCTAGCTAGTAGTACTTCTAAGACATCTCCTAGCTAGTAGTTCTTCTAAGACATCTCCTAGCTAGTAGTTCTTCTAAGACATCTCCTAGCTAGTAGTTCTTCTAAGACATCTCCTAGCTAGTAGTACTTCTAAGACAGCTCCTAGCTAGTAGTACTTCTAAGACATCTCCTAGCTAGTAGTACTTCTAAGACATCTCCTAGCTAGTAGTACTTCTAAGACAGCTCCTAGCTAGTAGTTCTTCTAAGACATCTCCTAGCTAGTAGTACTTCTAAGACATCTCCTAGCTAGTAGTACTTCTAAGACATCTCCTAGCTAGTAGTACTTCTAAGACATCTCCTAGCTAGTAGTTCTTCTAAGACAGCTCCTAGCTAGTAGTTCTTCTAAGACAGCTCCTAGCTAGTAGTACTTCTAAGACATCTCCTAGCTAGTAGTACTTCTAAGACAGCTCCTAGCTAGTAGTACTTCTAAGACAGCTCCTAGCTAGTAGTACTTCTAAGACATCTCCTAGCTAGTAGTACTTCTAAGACATCTCCTAGCTAGTAGTACTTCTAAGACATCTCCTAGCTAGTAGTACTTCTAAGACATCTCCTAGCTAGCAGCACTTCTAAGACATCTCCTAGCTAGTAGTACTTCTACGACATCTCCTAGCTAGTAGTACTTCTAAGACATCTCCTAGCTAGTAGTACTTCTAAGACATCTCCTAGCTAGCAGCACTTCTAAGACATCTCCTAGCTAGCAGCACTTCTAAGACATCTCCTAGCTAGCAGCACTTCTAAGACATCTCCTAGCTAGCAGCACTTCTAAGACATCTCCTAGCTAGTAGTACTTCTAAGACATCTCCTAGCTAGCAGCACTTCTAAGACATCTCCTAGCTAGTAGTACTTCTAAAACATCTCCTAGCTAGCAGCACTTCTAAGACATCTCCTAGCTAGTAGTACTTCTAAAACATCTCCTAGCTAGTAGTACTTCTAAGACATCTCCTAGCTAGCAGCACTTCTAAGACATCTCCTAGCTAGTAGTACTTCTAAAACATCTCCTAGCTAGTAGTACTTCTAAAACATCTCCTAGCTAGCAGCACTTCTAAAACATCTCCTAGCTAGCAGCACTTCTAAGACATCTCCTAGCTAGTAGTACTTCTAAAACATCTCCTAGCTAGCAGCACTTCTAAGACATCTCCTAGCTAGCAGCACTTCTAAGACATCTCCTAGCTAGCAGCACTTCTAAGACATCTCCTAGCTAGTAGTACTTCTAAGACATCTCCTAGCTAGCAGCACTTCTAAGACATCTCCTAGCTAGTAGTACTTCTAAAACATCTCCTAGCTAGCAGCACTTCTAAGACATCTCCTAGCTAGTAGTACTTCTAAAACATCTCCTAGCTAGTAGTACTTCTAAGACATCTCCTAGCTAGCAGCACTTCTAAGACATCTCCTAGCTAGTAGTACTTCTAAAACATCTCCTAGCTAGTAGTACTTCTAAAACATCTCCTAGCTAGCAGCACTTCTAAGACATCTCCTAGCTAGTAGTACTTCTAAAACATCTCCTAGCTAGCAGCACTTCTAAGACATCTCCTAGCTAGTAGTACTTCTAAAACATCTCCTAGCTAGTAGTACTTCTAAGACATCTCCTAGCTAGCAGCACTTCTAAGACATCTCCTAGCTAGTAGTACTTCTAAAACATCTCCTAGCTAGCAGCACTTCTAAGACATCTCCTAGCTAGTAGTACTTCTAAGACATCTCCTAGCTAGTAGTACTTCTAAAACATCTCCTAGCTAGTAGTACTTCTAAGACATCTCCTAGCTAGTAGTACTTCTTAAACATCTCCTAGCTAGTAGTACTTCTAAAACATCTCCTAGCTAGTAGTACTTCTAAAACATCTCCTAGCTAGTAGTACTTCTAAAACATCTCCTAGCTAGTAGTACTTCTAAAACATCTCCTAGCTAGTAGTACTTCTAAGACATCTCCTAGCTAGTAGTACTTCTAAAACATCTCCTAGCTAGCAGCACTTCTAAAACATCTCCTAGCTAGTAGTACTTCTAAGACATCTCCTAGCTAGTAGTACTTCTAAGACATCTCCTAGCTAGTAGTACTTCTAAAACATCTCCTAGCTAGTAGTACTTCTAAGACATCTCCTAGCTAGTAGTACTTCTAAAACATCTCCTAGCTAGTAGTACTTCTAAAACATCTCCTAGCTAGTAGTACTTCTAAAACATCTCCTAGCTAGCAGCACTTCTAAAACATCTCCTAGCTAGCAGCACTTCTAAGACATCTCCTAGCTAGTAGTACTTCTAAAACATCTCCTAGCTAGCAGCACTTCTAAAACATCTCCTAGCTAGCAGCACTTCTAAAACATCTCCTAGCTAGCAGCACTTCTAAGACATCTCCTAGCTAGTAGTACTTCTAAAACATCTCCTAGCTAGTAGTACTTCTAAAACATCTCCTAGCTAGTAGTACTTCTAAAACATCTCCTAGCTAGTAGTACTTCTAAGACATCTCCTAGCTAGTAGTACTTCTAAAACATCTCCTAGCTAGTAGTACTTCTAAAACATCTCCTAGCTAGTAGTACTTCTAAAACATCTCCTAGCTAGCAGCACTTCTAAAACATCTCCTAGCTAGCAGCACTTCTAAGACATCTCCTAGCTAGTAGTACTTCTAAAACATCTCCTAGCTAGCAGCACTTCTAAAACATCTCCTAGCTAGCAGCACTTCTAAAACATCTCCTAGCTAGCAGCACTTCTAAGACATCTCCTAGCTAGTAGTACTTCTAAAACATCTCCTAGCTAGTAGTACTTCTAAAACATCTCCTAGCTAGTAGTACTTCTAAAACATCTCCTAGCTAGTAGTACTTCTAAGACATCTCCTAGCTAGTAGTACTTCTAAAACATCTCCTAGCTAGTAGTACTTCTAAAACATCTCCTAGCTAGTAGTACTTCTAAAACATCTCCTAGCTAGTAGTACTTCTAAAACATCTCCTAGCTAGCAGCACTTCTAAGACATCTCCTAGCTAGTAGTACTTCTAAAACATCTCCTAGCTAGCAGCACTTCTAAAACATCTCCTAGCTAGCAGCACTTCTAAGACATCTCCTAGCTAGTAGTACTTCTAAAACATCTCCTAGCTAGCAGCACTTCTAAGACATCTCCTAGCTAGTAGTACTTCTAAAACATCTCCTAGCTAGCAGCACTTCTAAAACATCTCCTAGCTAGCAGCACTTCTAAGACATCTCCTAGCTAGTAGTACTTCTAAAACATCTCCTAGCTAGCAGCACTTCTAAAACATCTCCTAGCTAGTAGTACTTCTAAGACATCTCCTAGCTAGTAGTACTTCTAAGACATCTCCTAGCTAGTAGTACTTCTAAGACATCTCCTAGCTAGTAGTTCTTCTAAGACATCTCCTAGCTAGTAGTACTTCTAAGACATCTCCTAGCTAGTAGTACTTCTAAGACATCTCCTAGCTAGTAGTTCTTCTAAGACATCTCCTAGCTAGTAGTTCTTCTAAGACATCTCCTAGCTAGTAGTACTTCTAAGACATCTCCTAGCTAGCAGTACTTCTAAGACATCTCCTAGCTAGCAGTACTTCTAAGACATCTCCTAGCTAGTATGCAGAACTTAGCAGTACTTCTGAGACAGCTCCTAGCTAGTAGTACTTCTAAGACATCTCCTAGCTAGCAGTACTTCTAAGACATCTCCTAGCTAGTATACAGAACTTAGCAGTACTTCTAAGACATCTCCTAGCTAGCAGTACTTCTAAGACATCTCCTAGCTAGTAGTACTTCTAAGACATCTCCTAGCTAGAAGTTCTTCTAAGACATCTCCTAGCTAGTAGTACTTCTAAGACATCTCCTAGCTAGTAGTACTTCTAAGACATCTCCTAGCTAGTAGTACTTCTAAGACATCTAGCTAGTAGTACTTCTAAGACATCTCCTAGCTAGAAGTTCTTCTAAGACATCTAGCTAGTAGTACTTCTAAGACATCTCCTAGCTAGTAGTACTTCTAAGACATCTCCTAGCTAGTAGTACTTCTAAGACATCTCCTAGCTAGTAGTACTTCTAAGACAGCTCCTAGCTAGCAGTACTTCTAAGACATCTCCTAGCTAGAAGTTCTTCTAAGACATCTCCTAGCTAGCAGCACTTCTAAGACATCTCCTAGTTAGCAGTACTTCTAAGACAGCTCCTAGCTAGTAGTTCTTCTAAGACATCTAGCTAGTAGTACTTCTAACTCACCTCTCAAATAGCAGTACTTCTAAGACACCTCTCTGGTAGTTTTACTTCTATGATATCTCACAGGTATATCTCCCAGGTAGCAGTACTTTTAAGATATATCTCTTGTAGCAGTACTTCTAAGACATCTCTCAGGTAGCAGTACTTCTAAGATATATCTCTTGTAGCAGTACTTCTAAGATATATCTCTCAGGTAGCAGTACTTCTAAGATATATTTCTTGTAGCAGTACTTCTAAGATATATCTCTTGTAGCAGTACTTCTAAGACATCTCTCTCGTAGCAGGACTTCTTAGACATCTCCCAGATAGCAGTACTTTTGAAACATCTCTCTGGTAGTAGCATTTCTAAAGAGAACTCGCATTTAGCAGTACTTCTAAGCCATCTCTCAGATAGCAGTACTTTTAAGCCATCTCTCAGATAGCAGTACTTTTAAGCCATCTCTCAGGTAGCAGTACTTTTAAGCCATCTCTCAAATAGTAGTACTTTTAAGCCATCTCTCAGGTAGCAGTACTTTTAAGCCATCTCTCAGGTAGCAATACTTCTAAGCCATCTCTCAGGTAGCAGTACTTTTAAGCCATCTCTCAGATAGCAGTACTTCTAAGCCATCTCTCAGGTAGCAGTACTTTTAAGCCATCTCTCAGATAGCAGTACTTTTAAGCCATCTTTTAGGTAGCAGTACTTCTACCAATGTTCGCTCTCCACATGGCCCCGGTAACACAGATTACAGTGCAACCACTTTTTGCTTTTTATATAGCTCTGGCAACACATGGATGTCTTTTACACTTGTCACATTTTTTCTTAAATAATTAACCTTGCTGGATTTGTGATTAACAGAGCATTTACACAGTTCATGGAGTGGGTCAGAGTATCAGAGGACAAGTCTGACATGTTTAGAGTGCAGAGAGTGGCCAGCGGGTGCTACGGAGGATGAAGTCCAACAGTTGATTAACGACAATTCACGCCCAGGTGATCTGATTGAGAGGAAAGAAAAGTGCCTGGGGGTTCGTAGCAAAAGCCAATGGAAAATCTTTAGTGCAAGATAGCCTAGCATACAACACAATGTCTAGTATGAGAATGGAGGTGGAGGCGGTAACTGCAGCTCTCCTGTGGCTAGAGGGCAAAATGCATACACATGACATAATTGTAACAGATTCTGAAAGTATGCTGAGAAAGGTGAAGACAGGGATGCTTCGAGCAGAATGGAAAGCTTCACTGGAAAGATCACAGGTAGTGAGCATATTTTGGTTCTTTTCTCTTGGTTATGCCGGTGTGGTGGGTAATGAACAGGCAGACAGATTGGCTGGATCTGCACCACTGGGTGGTGAATTGATGTATGACAGGGTAGATGTTGTCAAGGCCCTTTGGGAACAAGTAACGGAATCAGTAGAGAAACAAGATTATTATGGCCTGGAGAGAATGAGGCACCTGAGTGTAATCAGAGGGTTTGGCCGACTCGCTACACTCAAGAGGAAAGGCGAGACGGACTTTTAACCAGATTGTGACCTGTACCATCAGTATTGGAACTCTGCGCTGGTTGTGGAAGATGAGGACGGACACGCATGGGAATGCCCCGAGTGCTGTGATGTCAATTCTTGACTTAACTAACTAACTAACTTACACAGTTCATGACCACTGACTTGTGCTGTGCATGTTGAAGAGCTGTCATGTTTGTTCCTACCAGACTGAAGCCACTTGATGTAGAGTTCATGAAAAGACTGCACGACAAGGTCAACATCATCCCTTTGATTGCCAAGGCTGATACATTGACACCAGATGAGTGCAGAGAGTTCAAGAAAACGGTAAGAGCCCTATTATGCATCATTATTGAAATTACTTTCTTCTTTGCGTTCACTGGTTGTTTACTGCGGCGGCGGAAACTTCTGGTTGCCTGACCACTTGGACTTTGTTCTTTTTCCAGAACTTAAATTTTTTGTGCACATCCATTTTACAGATATGGCTTATTTGTATGCTCACTGTTGGTTCCTCGCCTCTCAGGTAAATGTACTCCACTTTTGAAGGAAACTCCTAATTAGTCGACTGTTACAACATTCTTGTTAGCAGGGCAGGGTATCTGATCTTATCCCCAGTTCCCCCACAGGTCCCTAGATCCCACACGGGGAAGATAACTTTGACTTGTTCAGTACTTTGATGAGTTTAGTATTGTGAGTGTATTGCTGGCTACTTTCACTTGTGGAATTCTTTCTTTTGCCTTGTTTTTCGTTTGTTGCTGTCATTCACCAGCTGTAAACCCCGGCCAAAAAACCTGGTTGTTCGTCCATTTTCAGACTTTGGCTTTGTGTGCGTGTCCATTTTACAGATCTTGCTTGTATGTATGCAGACTGTTGGTTGCTTGCCTCTCAGGCAGATCCACTACGACTTTAAAGGAAGTCCCCAGTTAGTCGCCTCTAACGACAAGCTTGATGGGGAGGCAGTGGGTCTATGCTTTTTTCCCCACTATGGGACCCCGGAACCCGCACAGGGCTTTTTTATTTAGCTTGTTGATTACCTTGACTACGGTCAAAGTAGCCAGAAGAGGACAAAGCAGGACCTTATATCTTCGTCGACACCCGAAGCGGTCAAAGAGGACGTCAAGAAGAAGAAGTAGAAGAAGATAACTTTGACTTGTTCAGTACTTTTATTTGTTGGGTACTTTATTCTGTTATTACTTTGACCTGTACTGCCCTATGCAGAGTGGCAAGAGGTATGTTGGGAAATCAACTGGCAGATAGACTGGACAGTCACTTTGGTAAATTGGTATATGACAAGCTAGATGTTGTAAGGGCCCTTTGGGAGCGAGCAAACAGGGCAGAGGCACAAATAGGTCATCACGGTCTGATAAGAACGATGCAGAGAGTAGTAGCCAGGGAAAAAGAAGTTTCCCCAAATTTTACAGCCGGTGAACACAAAGAAGAAGTCCTGGGAAGTAAAAGCTGTTAACATGATGTTGACCACATCACCCATTAGGAAATTAAATTATGGGTCTACCTCTGGTATGTCAGGGTTTGTGAAACATGTTCACTCATCTATAAGCCACAGAGTCACCTAAAGTTATACTGGCTGTATCATTCTTGTATAAATGCTGCATGTGAAGCCTCTTTATATAACACATTGATTCTTCTCAAATCACCAGGTCTTAAATGAGATTGCTCAACACAAAATTAGGATTTACGAGTTCCCTGACTGTGAGGATGAGGAGGAGATGAAAGTACAGAAAAAACTGAGGGTAAGAATTTTCAGCTACTTGATTTTAACCCTGTCATTATGAGAAGGCTAAATAACTTCCTGTGATGATACAAGCCCGTAAATGCCAATATATCCCCATTTTCTGCGTGACCTGTTCACTCAAAGTGTGGTTGAATGCCATTTTCACTTTATGCACCTGCCTGGTGTCTAGGAGGCCCGGATGTGAAGCTAGATTGACCTCAAATTGTCCCGTAAGCCTCAGTAGTTGAGGTCATGGGGTCATGGCTTGTTAAAGGCTCTATGCATTGCATTCAATTTAACGCTTCACATTGTCCTTTTTTATTAATTATTCCCTTAGGCGCATCAGGCATTTGGGAAGAGCACCCATATTTTTACTGACCAATCGGATCTAGGTGGGTAGTGTGGTCAGCATTACGCCGGCCCTATTTACTTCCCCATATTTTAGGCTGGGTCGACCTGCGATGTCCCATCATCATCATCATCATTCTCAGGTGCCTTGCCAACTGGCATGGGCGATCATGTCTCTCCACAATCTGCGATCTCCTGCAGCATGTATCAGTTCGTGTGTCGACACACCTCCACGCCATGCAACAAAACTGTTAAAAATCTTCTCTCGTGGTCTTGCTCTATCTTACCTTTCACAGATCTTTGCAGTGGTCACAACATGTTCCATTTTCCCTCTTCCCATACCATGATTAAAAATGCATGCAGCCAGCAGTGGGAGACTGATAACTTTAAGTTGTCCTATCCTGAGAGGTTCTAGTTTAAAGTGGCCAGGGTTTGAGTCCAAAGTAATTGACATTTTAACACTACGGGGCCAGCAGTAAAACTAACAGTTCTAATATGAGTTAATGTAATGTCTGTCTGCGATAGAATAGAGTCAGAAATGTCTCCTCTCTTTTTGGACTAACTAATGAGTGTGTAAGGAGTGGCTGTCCGAGCGGTTAACCCACTGACTACCAGCGTCGCACGTAATGCGACAAGGCGACGTTTACTTCCATCTGCCAACGTCACACCCTTTGCGATTTTAGCTTTGGACGCTCGCCGTCATGTTAAAATCGCGATTTTTATGATGGATTTAGTTGAAACCTCTAGCTTATTCATTTCTGTATGGTTAATTAAGGGAAATAACTTCGTAGTGATTGAAGTAAATATTTGATGATTTTTTTTAGTTAGCTCCCATGACGGTGAGACATTGACGAAAAATTCATCATGGCGTCAAATTATCGGAACCATCGTGGTGGCCATATCTCTCCTAATTTTTCTAATGATGCATTCGATTTTCTTGATTTTGCTTCAAAAAGTGCATTTGAAGACACTTCTGAACAGTTTGATGGCTATGACTATAATAAATTTAACGAAGTGCCATTCAAAACATCGTCGATTGTAAAACGACAGTATGACGCTTCGAAGTCAAGTCTGACAAAGACAGTCACAGTGTTGTCGGCTGCAAGCACTGGTGCCGCAGTTTATGATGCTGATAGTTCTTGTAAGAGTATTCAGTCAAAGCCCACAGACTATAAAGATTTTGTGCTTGAGTCTGCACATGACGAAAATATCATTGCCGCTTTTGATTCAGAATCATCATCATCTAACGAGTCCGGGGAAGATGTGCCACGCCCCCAAATGGTTGATGACTGGCATTGTGATTTAGAAGGCTTTCCTGGAGTACCCCCATTTACTGGCACTTCTGTTTTATTTCTGCCAGAAGGAACAAATGAACCACTGGATATTTTCTTCAGTAAAGACATACTTGCTGTGTTTGCTAAAGAAACAAACCGTTATGCTGAGACAAAGATTAGTGCTGGGTTTCTTGTACTGTTGTGTCACATGTGTTGTGAAAAAGCTATTTCAGACTACCAGAGTTTATATCCATCTCTCCACTCATCATTTGCTGCCACCATCATGTCACGGGGGCGTTTTCTATATATTGCTGTCAGATAACATATTTTTCTGTTGCCTTTTTAGCACCATATCTACAGCCACATGATGATGATATAAAACAGTAAATCTACATTTGTCTTGATATTTGTTATCTATTTAATTTTGTGCAAACAATATCAGATAGGATAAGTGATATTGAACAGTTGTGAAGCTGTGACATTTTTTGGGAGTCTGAATTATTGTCAGATAAAGGATTTTTCAGTTGCCTTTTTTGCACCATATCTACAGCCACATGATGATGATATAAAACAGTAAATCTACATTTGTCTTGATATTTGTTATCTTTTTAATTTTGTGCAAACAATATTAGATAGGATAAGTGATATTGAACAGTTGTGAAGCTGTGACATTTTTTGGGAGTCTGAATTATTGTCAGACAAAGGATTTTTCAGTTGCCTTTTTTGCACCATATCTACAGCCACATGATGATGATATAACACAGTAAATCTACATTTGTCTTGATATTTGTTATCTATTTAATTTTGTGCAAACAATATCAGATAGGATAAGTATATTGAACAGTTGTGAAGCTGTGACATTTTTTGGGAGTCTGAATTATTTGTCAAAGGATTTTTCAGTTGCCTTTTTGCAACAATCTGCAGCCACATGATGATGATGATTATGTCAGACAAAGTAAACCCCATTTTTTGTCTTCACATTGTTCTCTGTTAAATTTTGTGCGAAAATACAAAATATTATATATGTTTGTTGAAAATTTGTGAAAAAAATCATCACTATCAGTCTTTATTGTTGTCAGATAAATGATTTTCAGTTGCCTTTTTTGCAACAATCTACAGCCACATGATGATGATGACTATGTCAGAGTAAACCTTATTGTTTTTTTCTTTAAATGTGTTCTTGATTTAATTTTGTGCAAAAATACAAAATATGATACATTTTTGTTAAATATTTTTTGAAAATAAGACATTTTTATTTGTCTTTATTGTTGTCAGATAAAAGATTTTCCGGTTGCCTTTTTTGCACCAATCTACAGCCACATGATGATGATGCAAAACAAAATAAACAACTTTTTTTTCTTGAAATCTGTTCTTCATTCAGTTTGGTGCAAAAATACAAAATATTGTGAGATTATATCAAATAGTTGTGAAGCTATGGCATTTTTAGTAAACACTAAAATACGTGGTATCTGGGGAAATGCAAGGGTTAATGGGCTTGGTAGTCAGTGGGTTAAGAACGTTAGGCTGTCATGTGGGAGACCCAGGTTTGAAACTTCTGTAAAGTTGTAGATTTTTCCTGACAGGGCAACAATAAAATCCTAACCTGCACAGTCCATGGCAGCAGCACTAACAATGCAGCCCCAGATCCTCAGGCACAGACCCCCCCCCCCCTCCTTCTCCCCCCACCCCCCTCTCCACCCAAAAGAGGTAAACACAGGCAGTAATGTGCTTTAAAAGAACAATTATATTTGTAAAAAGCGATATGTAAGGAATTGTGTGGCACTGAAAGTGATTATTAAACAGAGAAGCTGTGTCAGTATGTTTGAATAATTGATGTTGTATGCTCTGTGATATTCTTCTTCTTCTTTACGTCCTTCTTTAATGCTTCGGGTGTCGATTGAGATATAAAGTCCTGCTTTGTGCTCTTTTTGCTGCTTCAACCATAGATACATCGTGGTACTGTAGTTTCTCTGATGTTATCTTCTTGTTCTTGGTCTACTTCTTGCTCTACGTCCCTCTGTTCTTAGTCTACGCCTTGAATGGTATAGCATCAGAAGGCATTCTCCCCAAGTGGGCAAACCATTTGATTTGCTGTCTTTCTATTTAATTTAGAATTGGTTCTGTGCCGGCTTTATCTCGTTATGACCTCATTCCTGTTTTTAATTGTTCTGGTCACTCCTGCAGTCTTTCTTAGGCACCTCATTTCCATGGTTACTAGTTTTCTTTTATGTTTTATTGTGAGTGACCACGTCTGGCACTCGTAGCATAAGGTTGGAATAAATATGCTCTGTATGAGATGTCTTTTTGTGCTGATTGGGATTGCCTTATTCTGTAAGAGGGGGCTAGCTGTCCCAATACTTAGCCAGCTTTACTGCATCGAATGTCAGTTTTTTCGTCCTATTTACAATCTTCAGTGAATGTTGTTCCAAGATATTTAAACTCAGACGCCTGTTTACTATAATTGAAATATCTGTGATATTGACATATTTTAATATTATGGTATTGCAAAATGTGACAGATTGAGAATATACATTTGTTCTAGGGGGTTGTAAAAACATCATCTCAGAAAGGACTTTTTTTAAAATCAGTTGCATACTTTTGACAATTGTTTAATTTTTTTCTCCCTTCAGGACCGTGTTCCATTTGCAGTCGTAGGCAGCAATAGAGTCATCGAAGTTGGAGGAAAGAGGGTCAGAGGTCGTCAGTATCCCTGGGGTATTGTAGAAGTTGAGAATCTGGAACACAACGATTTCATTGCTCTCAGAAACATGGTCATCAGGTAATTATGAAATATTCAAAAGAAACACGAAAGCTTCATCTTAAAGCAGCTTAAAAAAATACATGGTTACCAAGAAACATTGCCGGTGTTTTAAACTGCTATTATAAAAGATGTATGTAAAGCATATACACGTGTGGTGTTTTAAAATGTGTAGACAAGTTTTGAATATAAATGTTACAGACAAGTTCTAAGAATATCTTGGGTAAAGAAAAGAACAAATGCATCTATACTTCAAGAGCTGAATATTGAAGAGGGTTGGCTAGTAAAGACAATAAAACAAAGAAAATTGAAATATTTTGGTCACTTGAAACGTCATGGAAGTCTAGAGAGAACAATAATGGAGGGGTATATGCCTGGGAAGAGAGGAAGAGGAAGGCCAAGGAGAAGATGGGTGCAGGATGTGGCAGATGATCTCCAGATGGGTGTATCAGACGCAGGACATCTTGCTCATGATAGGAAGGTTTTCCGGAGGGTTGTTATGGCAGCGAGGTTCCGCGAGGGACATGCTACTGAATGAATGAGACAAGTTTTAGTCTTACACTTAGTGCAATTCAGTGTCGGTGCAGTCGCTGCTGCGACCCTCTCTTTAAGGTGAATGGATTTTCTTTGTCTTCTCAGCCCCATTTTAACCCTAGTATTCTGTGGCTTAGGCGTTGAAAACATGCTTTGTGATGCCAGTGTGCTGGGTTAAATCCCAGCTGCAGACTAATTGTCTTGCATTGGTTTCACAGTGGTACTGAGAGCTAACCATTCCGAAAGCAGTGGCAAACTACTGAACATAAACTTTGCCTAGAAAAACTACAACAGCCAAAAAGTGCTTGTGTTCGCTCTGCAGCATCCTGTTGAGGATACACAACTAACTTTGATTCACACAAAACTTGTCTGAAAATGTTAGAACACTACACGTGTGGATCCGTTAAATACTTATTTTGTTAAAAATATCTGCAGTTTTTCTCAGTAGCCCGTAACATAACCAGACACTTAGCCTTAGTTGACAGTTGGTCTAAGAGGGAGGCTCAGACAGGCAGACATACCAGGCCCTGCACTTCAGATCAGGCAGCTTCTGCTGCATAATTCCAAATGTACTGGTGTTACCTTTCCTTTTGAGTACACAAAGCAGATCAAGGAAGGGCCTGAACTGCTATGGCGAGGTGACATCGAGATGGGCTGTAATTCCAGTTTCTCCCTATCGCACAATATAACACTGTCTGGAAGGAGGGAAACATACAATTTTTTTTTTAAGCCCATCCATTATTCCAGCTGGCTGGCATATCCCAGAAGTCACCTACCTTGTGTGATAAATAACCCAGAAGGCACACTCCCTACCAAAGACTTCCTTAGTGAGATTTACTGTGTAACATTGGACAGATTTGTATATTTCAGGTTTTATTTGAAATATTTGTTACTAAGGGCAGTCTGAAAGTACATGATCAGTTTTTTTTTACATTTATTTTTTTAATAAATGCTTATATTCTTAGTAAATTTCAGTTTAACACACTTGCTTCTTTGTCCTTCATCAATGTCAGAACACACATGCAAGATCTGAAGGATGTCACTAACAATGTGCACTACGAGAACTTCCGCTACAACAAACTGGCCCCAACCACAGCTGAAGGCAAAGTTAAGCCTGGCTCCCTGACCAAGTGAGTCCCTCGTTCTTGTCCTCCTTCTCATTTGTTTTTCTTCTGCTTCTACTTATTCTATTTTTCTTCTACAATTTCCTCTCCCCCTCTTTTATCCTTCTTTCATCTGCCTCTTATATTCCTTCACCTCCTCATTCTTCTTCTGCTTCTTATTCTATTTTCTTTTCCTGTTATTTTCTTTGCTCTTAAAACCCTCCTCCCCCCCCCCCCCCCCCCCCCTCCCCGCCCAGCCATCCTTCTTTTATCTGCCTCTTATATTCCTTTTCTTTTTCTGCTTCTCCTGATTCTTTCTTTTGACATCTCCTCTCCCCCTTCTTTATCTTTCTTTTCTCTCCCTCTTATATTCCTCTATTTGGTGTTTGCTGACATCACAAAGTTGCTGTTTGTCTTTACAGTGGAACCTCGCTTAACGAGCATAATTCGTTCAGAATCATACTCGTTAAGCGAAACACTCGTTAAGCGAAACAATTTTTCTCGAATAAATTAATGTAAAATACGATAATGCGTTCCATGTCGAAAAAAATACTCACAAAATGCTATGTATAACATTTATTCAAAGAAAATTATATGCATATTGTTAAGGAGAGTGAATCAATCATCTTCAT
Source organism: Candidula unifasciata (assembly GCA_905116865.2). NCBI lineage: Eukaryota > Metazoa > Mollusca > Gastropoda > Stylommatophora > Geomitridae > Candidula > Candidula unifasciata. The sequence continues at coordinate 210,682 of CAJHNH020008545.1, forward strand.
CTTTTCTTTAAACGCAGAACGAACCCACCTGAAATGTGAATTAGATTTGCAGGGAAAAAAAGTCGAAATAATTATGATACATAGATAATAATTTATACATTTTTTTTTAACTAAAAAAATGTCCAGAGACATTTGGCGAAAATATGACACATCATTATCATTAAATAAATTTGCAACGCGCATAGCCCCTTCCTTATTAGAGTGAGGCTTCTCAATGTAAGATGCAGCAGTTTGCCATGCTTTCAGCATTTCTTTTTTTCGCTAGAAGATTGTTGCTTTTCTGTTACCTCCTCCTCCTCTGACAAACTCTCCCCCCCCCCCCCCAAATTTCTTGCTGTGAAACACAAAGTAACTCCATAAGCTCCTGGGTGGTCAGCTCTTGGCTGCGCTCTTCCACAAGCTTGTCGATATCACTGTTATCCACCTACAATCCTATGATAGTGGGCAAAGACACAATCTTGTTGACTACAGGTTCCACAGGTACTGTCTCGAACCCCTCAAAGTCACAAATCGACAACGCTCTCCGGCCAAAGCAGCAGTTAGGGTTCTCTTGGTAACCCCTTCCCCCGCCGTGTCCATCAACTTGAGGCAGGCAATGATGTGGAAGTGGTTTTTCCAAAACTCTTTGAGAGTGAGGTTGGTCCCTTCAGTCACCTGAAAACAATGCTTGAAGAGTGCTTTAGTGTAGAGCTTCTTAAATTTAGAAATAACTTGCTGGTCAATGGGCTGGAGTAACGGAGTGGTGTTGGGAGGCAGAAATTGGATCTTGATGAACTTAAATTCTTCAGGAAGGTCATCATTTAGGCCTGGAGGATTCATGTTCATATTTCACAATATAACACAAGTTTGAGAAATGTGTGATCACAAGCGACACTACGATGCTACCGGAGCAGGTGCTAAACACCGACTGATGTAACATGCGCACAATTGGGGACTTTCCCTCTCCTCGCTACTCGTTATGTGAAACGTCGCTCGTTAAGCAAGTCATTTTTTTTTTTACAATTTGTTATGCGAATTACTCGTTATGCGAGGTGCTCGTTAAGAGAGGTTCTACTGTACTTTTAAATTTTTTTTCACTTTTGTTTGCTGTATCAGTTGAAATCATTGCCATGTGCTCATACAGAACGTATACTGCAAGACTGCACTAAATATGACACATTAAGGTATACCTTGGTCCAAAAAAAAAACCAGTGAAAAGTAAACTCTACAGACCACTGTGAGCTAAAAATAACAGGGAAACTATGAGAGACAAAATTGCTAATACAGACAACTTGTTTCAGGCTAATGAAAGAGTAAGTCATTATCATCCTGCTGTTCTATATATAAACAAACAAGTGCTAGCTAGCAGCTCTTTCATTAGGTTCTGTCATGTTCAGTCTGTGTGCTGTTGTGGATGAATCAACTCCTCTGGCCTCTCTGATCAACGTTCATATTAGGTTTGTCTTGGATGTCATTGCTTCCTTAATTAGTTTGTTTCCCAGTCCATTTGCCTGTTTGGTTCTTCTCTGTCTACTTTTGCTCAGGATATGTCCAACACATCACCATCTGCTTCATCTTATTTATAACTGTTGATACAAAATATTGTCATCTCTAAATCTCTTTTAACTACAGTAAAAGGATGGAAAATGGATATGTAGTAAGATCTAACAGCCTCTCTAAAACAATACTACAGGATTCACTAGAGGGGAAGAGATGAAGAGGTATACCTAAAAAGACCTGGATACAGAACTCGACTGACTGTTAGGATTGCGGCCATAAAGACCATCATATCTGACCGCCATAGGCAGAGGGATCTGATCAGACAGTCAACAGCAGCTGGTGACCCAACAGCATGAGATAATGATACCAGCAGGTGCCAACAACATGAGATAATGATACCAGCAGGTGACCCAACAACATGAGATAATGATACCAGCAGGTGACCCAACAACATGAGATAATGATACCAGCAGGTGCCAACAACATGAGATAATGATACCAGCAGGTACCAACAACATGAGATAATGATACCAGCAGGTGCCAACAACATGAGATAATGATACCAGCAGGTGCCAGCAACATGAGATAATGATACCAGCAGGTGACCCAACAACATGAGATAATGATACCAGCAGGTGCCAACAACATGAGATAATGATACCAGCAGGTGCCAACAACATGAGATAATGATACCAGCAGGTGCCAACAACATGAGATGATGATACCAGCTGGTGACCCAACAACGTGAGATGATAATACCAGCAGGTGACCCAACAACATGAGATAATAATACCAGCTGGTGACCCAACAACATGGGATAATGATACCAGCAGGTGCCAACAACATGAGATAATGATACCAGCAGGTGCCAACAACATGAGATAATGATACCAGCAGGTGACCCAACAACATGAGATAATGATACCAGCAGGTGCCAACAACATGAGATAATGATACCAGCAGGTGCCAACAGCATGAGATAATGATACCAGCTGGTGACCCAACAACGTGAGATGATAATACCAGCAGGTGACCCAACAACATGAGATAATAATACCAGCAGGTGACCCAACAACATGGGATAATGATACCAGCAGGTGTCCAGAAATTTCGGTTCTGTCCCAATATCTCTCCCCCCCCCCCAAACAGACAGTCAATATTTTAGGGGGTTGTAGATATGCTGTATGCAGTCGTGAAACTTAGCCTGCATGCAGTCATGGGACCTAGGGTGCACTCTCTCGTGGGACGTAGGTGGGTTGGGGTTAGGCCCAGTTTTAGATGCTTTAGGGTCATTTAAAGCATCAGAAAGCTGGGAAACTCACTCTTACGACCCTCGAAAATATTGGACTGGCATGTGACATCATCCTGGGGGCAGATATTGGGAAGGCACCAAAATTAATGTAATATTTTTATTTCGCCTTCAGAAATTTTCTTCTTCTTCGTGCTCACTGACTGTAAACTCCAGCAGAAAGTTCTGGTTGTTCGTACACCTCTGGACTTTAAACTTGTTCCAGAACCTTAGTGTTGTGTTCACATCCATTTTACAGGTCTGAAATTTTTTTTATGCAGACAGTTGGTTCTTTGCTTATCAGGCAGATGCACTCTGAACCCCTAATTAGTCTCAATGGGACCCCAGAACCCACATAATGACTTTCATCGGTCATGACTTCATCCCATTTAATGTTGGTCATTGCAGTTGTAATGGGAGTCACCAGGGTGTTGGTGGCTAGACGCCCGCCTGTGGTTCGGAAGATCTGGGTTCACATCCTGATGAAGCCGGACTATTCTTCAGAAATGAACTCAACTCCCAGGTTGACCAAGCCTTGTGTGGGTACCAGGTACAGTCCTGGGAAGTAAAGGCTGCCGGCATGATGCTGACCACATCACCCATCAAGTGCCGATTGGTCTATAAAAATATAGCCCTATATTCCCAAAATGCATAAAGGCATGGAAAAGGGGCCTTTTTAATTACAGCTGCAAAAATTATAAACATGGCTGTGGGCACTTTTCCAGCTGTTGGAAAGCAAGGGAGACGAGCTCTATGTGAAGATGTGTATAACTAGCAAGACAAGCTCCAAAATCTTCCACAGTATATGTGTGAGAGACATTGGAGAACATAGTGACAACTGGAAAGATCAGTGGAAAAAGGAGTAGAGGCAGACCAAGAGAGACAAACCTGGGCGGGCTGAAATGATGGCATGGAGGGATATCATCAAGATAGCTGTTCCAGGCAACCAGGGATCCTGATCTGTGGAGACGCATGAGTGCCTACGCCAGCTGGCAGGGCACATGAGGATGATGATGTGTGTGAGATTTCAAGACCACCGTTGTCATCACATGCTGCTGACCTGCTTCTTCTCAGCTCTTAATCTGCTTACAGTCCTGTTCTCTTTTGTCCCTGTGGTCTCCTTTATTTCCCTCTCCATCCAGTGCTATCCATGGCATACCATTGTGATGAACCACCTCAGTTTCTGTATCAGCCATGTCCCACTTGCACACATCTTTAAAGTGTAGTAAAGGCATAAACATGGTATTGGTCATCATAATGTGACTGTTAGTCATCAGGAATTGCTTTCTCCATCCTTTACATAATACATATTCACACAGGACGTGGGTCACATTCACACAGGACATGGGTCACATTCACACAGGACATGGGTCACATTCACACAGGACATGAGTCACATTCATTCACTCTTTACATAGTCATATTTACACAGATGACATGGGTCACATTCACACATGACAGGGGTCACATTCAGTCGTAGAATGGCCACATTCATACATGACACAGTTATGTTCATATAGCAACAGATATGCAGTTGATGTTTGTTCTGTTCATTTCTGCAGGGATCCCCTGTCACAGATGGCGGAGGAGAGGCAGGAACACAATGCCAAGATGAAGAAGATGGAGGCAGAAATGGAGCAGGTGTTTGAGATGAAGGTCAAGGAAAAACGCCAGAAGTTGAAGGACTCCGAGGCTGATGTAAGTAAAGGATTGATTACGTTTAAACTGGAAAAAAATGAATTGTGTTTAATTGGATAAAGTTGATTTCTGTAGCGGCTGATTAGAAAAAAGGTTTGCATAGCTTTAGGATTGTATTACGAGGTGAATGCGAATGGGACCTCACCACATATGATTCCTGAAGACAGCATTGATACCCACGGGTTTGTTTTTGTGGTTGAGTATCAGCACCTTGTTTTTATATATGCAGTGTCACTTCAGTTTACAAATCGCTGTACATGCACATTTTTCTAGATGTGAACATTTGGTACCTATCTCCCCACTCTCGTCAGGTGTGAGAGTTTGTTCCGGCTCCCGTTCCTTTCCCTTGGTCTGTCCTATGTTGAAGGGGTGGTATGATATGCGTTTATTATTTGCCTCTTAAGTCTATACACGCCGTGCGAAAAAGCAACTCCTGTTCATTCGAGGCCCATGGAGCTCTCTTTTGTAGCAGGCAGCATTGAGCAACCGGGTGGTTGTTTTTTTTTTTGGTGCGCGAGGGCGAGTGCTTAACTAGTTTTCATTTCTCTGTAAGCTAAGTCTCTTGCGCAACTGTGACTGGTTTGAGAATTGGTGACATTGGGGGGAGGGGAGGGGGGGGGGGGGGGGGGGGGGGGGGGGGGGGGGGGCTGGGGGGGGCCGTCCAGGGGGGGGGGGGGGGGGGCCTGAAAAGGGCCGTCCAGGGGGGGGGGGGGGCTGAAAAGGGCCATCCAGGGGGGGGGGGGCGGGATTCATGGTAGCAAAGGTCAAGTCACCAAGTATCGTTGTAGTGATAGAAGAAGTAGAGTGAATGCACAATGCAAGTAACACACAAAGTGCCGGCTGCTCATAGCATGGAATATAGAATGCTTATAGCATTAAAAATAACAAAAATGACACTCCTTAGAAAATAGGACAGCCTTTGGGAAATCTCTCACCCTGTGAAATGGGAAAATGTTCAGGATATGTACCAGTTTTCTTTTCCATATCTAGTATTAACCTCTACATCCAAAACTAGATTTGAGATATGAACCGTGATGCACATATGGGCATGTTTGTTGGAAAGACCCTAAAAGGGGAATTAACACTGTTGATACATACAGTAAACACTGTTGATACAGTTATCTCCCTGGGCAAGACCATACATGTGGAAGTTGATGCAGACATAGGGGAGCTGGCAGGTGAGCTGACCACTGCAGAGCTACAAGATTTAAGAACCAATCAAGATAAAGTTAGGGATGATGAGGAAGAGGAAATGCCTTAAGAGAATAAAGACAGTGACAAAAAAATAAAGTAATCCTCTAACAAGTGACATCAACAGAATCTTGCAGCCTTGGGGTGAATTAGAGAATTAGTAAAGAAGGGCTATCTAAACCAGGCTGTTGTTTCTAAAGCCACCAGTTGGTGATGGTCCGTGGGCCATTTGCTAAGCATCTACAGGCCAGATTTGGCCTGCGGGCCGCCAGTTGAATAGCTTTGTTCTAGGCCATGACATATCAGATGGGGTAACTAGGACATTTCCTAGGGGGGCCTGTGCATTTTTGTAGAACTTGTTTACATCAGTAACATTTTGAACATTTTTGTCTTCAACTTCAGAAGATGTGGAAAAGGGTACTTTTACTTTTACTTTGTCTTCAGCTTTAGAAAGTGTGGAAAAGGGTACTTTACTTTTACATTTGTCTTCACCTTCAGAAGATGTGGAAAAGGGTACTTTACTTTTACTTTTGTCTTCAGCTTCAGAAAGTGTCTAAAAGGGTACTTTACTTTTACTTTTGTCTTCAGCTTCAGAAAGTGTGGAAAAGGGTACTTTACTTTTACCTTTGTCTTCAGCTTCAGAAAGTGTGGAAAAGGGTACTTTACTTTTACTTTCATCTTCAGCTTCAGAAGATGTGGAAAAGGGTACTTTACTTTCCTTTTACTTTCATCTTCAGCTTCAGAAGATGTGGAAAAGGGTACTTTACTTTTACTTTTGTCTTCAGCTTCAGAAACGCTCCGAACAAATGAAGAAGAGCCTGGAGCAGCAGCAGAAGGAGCTGGATGACAAATGGAAGGAGTTTGAGAAAGAGAAAGCTGCCTGGGAGGAGCAGTGGGGAGAGAGGAGTCGTTCCCTGGACAATCAGAAAGAGTAAGTCTGTCTTCTAGTATCGTTTGTTAATAATAAGTGAGCAAAATTTTGAGAAAACAAAACAACCTGTGTATTATCTTCCTGTAAAACTTGTATACAGTTATATCTGAGGCTTGTTCCAGTTGTATTGGCATTCAGCAAATTGGTGTGTGAACCACTGGGTGTCACACCGTCGGATTACAGTCCTAGAGTATTGTAAATAAGGTTTAAAAAAAAATTTGAAATATACATAGAGACACATGCAGCAGCAGATTTGTGTGCTACATAAGGAATACTTCCTGGAATTAACATCTTGTAGTTTTGTTAATTTTCAAAATGTCTGTACCAGTGAACTACCAGCATTTTGAATGAGATGGGCAGAATGGTGTTTCGTCGAGTGAGATGGGCTGAATGGTGTTTCATCGATTAAGATGGGCTGAATGGTGTTTCATCGATTGAGATGGGCTGAATGGTGTTTCATCGAGTGAGATGGGCTGAATGGTGTTTCATTGAGTGAGATGGGCTGAATGGTGTTTCATCAAGTGAGTTGGGCTGAATGGTATTTCATCGAGTAAGATGGGCTGAATGGTGTTTTGTTGAGTGAGATGGGCTGAATGGTGTTTCATCGAGGGAGATGGGCTGAATGGTGTTTTGTTTCATTGAGTGAGATGGGCTGAATGGTATTTCATCGAGTGAGATGGGCTGAATGGTGTTTCATCGAGGGAGATGGGCTGAATGGTGTTTCATCTGCTGAGTGTCAGATCCATATTCAGCTGTAGATGTTTGTTTTAACAAATAAATCTAAAAATTTTATGTTTAGGAAAATAACAGCCTGTACATTGGCCAGATTGCAGTGTATGCATTTGTTAAATAGCAGTTTGTGTATTTGCCAGAAAGGGATCGGGGCACATAGTGTTGTTAAATAGCAGTCCGTACAGTTAGTTGAGGTTTTTTTTTTTTTTAATTTTTTTTTTTAGTCAACTCATCCATTTAAAAAATCATCTCATCTGTTTGAAAAGCGAAACTATTCATTTCACTGTGCCTGTTTGAGTTTGCTGTACTTTTCTCATTTTAGGTCCACACTTTCAAGGGGAAGGAAATGGATTCATTTTTAGGTTGCACATTTTAAACTTACTTTTTTCCTCCAGTTTTTTGGGGAGAGCGGGGTTAACATTTTGCAAACTCCATTGTTGTTGTTGTTTTTTTTTTTTTTTCTGTTTGTTAAATTAAATTTTTACTTTATATTTTGCATTTAATTTTTTATATTTGATTGCTACCTGGTAATTCTAATCTACGGGTTAATGACATTGATAAATATTCCTATTTGTGATACCTAGGATGTGTAGTCTAATGAAAGCTCTGTCATTGTCTGTTATATATTCAAAAGACTAATTCCGCAGTGTATAGCCACATGGCTCTCCCTCTCTCTCTCTCTCTCTCTTCTCTCTCTCTCTCTCTCTCTCATCTCTCTCCTCTCTCTCTCTCTCTCCTCTCTCTCTCTCTCTCTCTCTCTCTCTCTCTATATATATATATATATATATATATATATATAATACTTGACCTTGAGATGGTGAGTTTATATATATTTATAATACTTGACCTTGAGATGGTAGAGGCAGTTGTGAGTTTATATATATTTATAATACTTGACCATGAGATGGTAGAGGCAGTTGTGAGTTTATATATATTTATAATACTTGTGTTAACTCTGGTGCCCATTTCCTAAAGGCTAGGTAAACCCCAGGAACCGCCCGGTTTCGAACACTGGCCGTGGGCTGCAGCGAGTCGTAGCTGGATTTAGAAGCAAGTCCCTATCAACTGCGCTAACACCACCCCCCCCCCCCACCCCATAATTATTTCTGATGTGCAGAAGTGAATCATGGACATGGACAATCAGGTGATTCGTGAAGAGTTGTGTAGAAGAGGTGGTTTTTTAGAAGAAGAATGAGAACACAATGGGCAGATTAACAAATGTAATTCAGATATCTAGAAGTAATTAACTTGCAAAGAGAACTAATTACCCACATCAGACAAGACATTCAACATTTTTGTGGACACGTCATGAGCAAGGAAAATTTGGAGTGCATAAATAATGACAGCCAGACTGTTAAATGAGAGAAGAACTAGAGCGAGATAAAGAGAGAGGAAAGTCTGATGCTTTCCTAATATCCTACCCCAAACGGGAAATCCACAGGTCAAGGTGACAGTCTAATATCTGATGGGGTGGTAGATAGGCTGCATGCAGTCGTGGGACCTAGGCTGCATGCAGTCGTGGGACCCAAGCTGCACTCTCTTGTGGGACGTAGGTGGGTTGGGGTTAGGGCCAGTTCTAGATGTTTTGGGGTTGTTAAAAGCATCAGAAAGCCAGGAAACTCAGTCTCACCACCCTCTAAAATGTTGGACTGTCCTGTGACATTGTCTGGGATAGGATATTATGAAGGAAACAAAAGTTTTGGACAGTTTAATTATCTGTGTTTGCTAGACTTTCCTCTTGTGTCGAGTGCGGCACATAGGGCAGAGGTCATGACTCTCCATGCATAGTGGTTCGTTGCAATCTGTTGTAGGTCTTGGATGTTTGAGTGGCCCATGAGTGAGCCTTCCCTGATGATAGTTCTACGTAGGGTTTCCCTTGGTCTTCCACGAGATTTTTTCCCCTTTGTTGTCCAAATGAGGGCTTGGTAAGGAAGTCTTGATTTTACCATTCTAAGGGTGTGGCCGACATAGTTCCAGCGGCGTTTTCGTATAGAAAAATTAGGACACCATACTCTTGCCCTATCGATTCTTGCCTTATTTGTGTATTGGTTCGGAAATAATGACCATTTGAAATTTAGTCTTATTCTTCTAAGGCATTTTTTTTTTCAAAAACTGTCTAATTTTGTGTCTAGAGTTCTCGTTGATTTTCAGCTCTCGCACATCCAATAGGTTAGTACTGGAATCACAAAGAATTGAGATCTTGAGTTTTTGTGTGTTTGCTAAGTGTCTTTGATTTCCAGATGTTGGACAGTTTATTGAAGGCACTAGATGCCAGTGCTATTCTAAATGGTATTTCTGGTGCGGTATCTCCTGTAGATGACATCTTGCTCCCTAGATAAGTGAAACTGTTGACTTTTTTAAGGCTGTTGTTGTTCAGCGTGATATCAACTGAACTTTTGGTAAGGTCTAGAATTTTTGTTTTTGCGGTGTTAATTTGGAGTCCAATTTGTTCTGAGAAATTTTGGAGTCGATTGATTTTTTCTTGGGCGTCTGTGTGTTCTGAACTCAGGAGTGCTATGTCGTCGGCGAAGTGTTTGCTAGTCCTAATAAAATGTTTACGTACTATGCTAGGTGTAAATAAGGAAATATTGACTTAGGAATGACGATTGTTGGCACAGAACCACTACTGAATGAACTTTATAGGTAGACAACAAATCAGATAGGAGCCAGACTTTTTTTTTTCAAAAATGACCTCGGCTCCCAGGTCCACCCAGCCTTGAGTGGGTTTCGGGTGCAGTCCCAGGAAGCTAAAGGTGACCAATGATGCTGACCACATCACCCACCAAGTGCTGATTGGTGTATAAAAAAGTCTAGCCCTATATGCCCTATGCGCCTAAAGGTGTGGAAAAGGGACCTTGACTGTTTACTTTTGTTAACAAATCAGATGGTTTGGCCTGTAACAAGATTGGCATCAGGCAGGGCAATATACAACCCTTTTTTGTTTTTTGCAATGCACAGGATGATGATGAGTATCTTGTTACACATATATATCTCTTTCTTCTCTTTTCTGTGAGGCACATGATGATGATATGTATCTTAATACAGATTTATGACCCTTTTTTCGGTGAGGCACATGATGATGATGCTTATCTTTATACACATATAAACTGTTTTAACTCTTCGAGTCCCAGGCGGGTTTTAGCATCCAGGCCCGGGGTAGTAAAGAGAGTCATAAAATAGGCGCATTATGTGTTCATTGGGCTTCTAGATAGGAACCTGTGAACGTATGATGCGTTCCTTGGGACTGAAAGAGTTAATTAATGACACAGACTTTACGGCATGAATAATAACACTGAGATTTTCTTTCCTTCTTCGCAGTAAAAAGACCAAGAAAGGCTTGTTCTAGAGCTGGTTCGATGACCATCAAACCAAGGGGCCATTACTCTGAATGACATTTAGCACACACACACAGAACCAAGACTTGGGAGAACTTTGCAGCAACTCCATTCATTCTCTGACAGTTGCCAGTTTGGTCACAATTGTATTCAGGTCTTTTTGTCATCACCTTTTATCAACAGTAATTCGATTTTGTTTCCCATGGTCATGCTGGACAAACAATGATGATGTACATATATAAGATGTGCGTTTTTTTATGAAGTACTGTGTCCGGACAACACCGCAGCACATTTTTTTAAGTCTCATGCTTTCAAAAACCTGGCTTGGCGTTTTTTTTTTTTTTTTTTAAATTATTCTTTCTTTGTTTAGTGTTGTACAGCACATGAGAACCAATCCTTTTTGGATGGCAGAGAAAATACACAGGGTTTAGAGACACTGGGAATGACAAGAGGGCTGTTGAAAGAAACAACAAAAGAAAAGAGTAAAATATTTTGGCCTCACTAAAAGATATAACACTCTTATAAAAAGTGTCCTGAGGGGGGAGAGGGAATATTTTAAGGCACTGAAGACTGGTGAGCAATGGGTAGACATTGTGACAAGGGGGAGGGTAGTATCAGAAGATGGACAAGCAGCAGTGTGAGCGTGCGTGACCAAGGCCTCGTAAAGAGTATGTTAAGGTCTAGAACAGCCAGCGCTAATTTTTGGAGATGGCACCTGAATCCCTGGCATTGTCTCACATGGATACCTTGACTGCCAGGTTGGCCCACCGCAAATGGGTACCAGGTAATGACTTTGGAAGTAAAGGTAGCCAGCATGATTTTGATCATACAGCCCATTGATTGCCAGTTGGCCTATGAGAAATATATGTCCAACACTGTATATTCAATGTCCCAAAGGTAACCTTCACATTTTACTTACAGCCATCAGTCAGTTAAATGAAAAATACTCTTTTGAAAACATTGGAATTTGAAATGTCTGTTATTTTATTGTCTTAACTCTTTGAGTCCCAAGGAACGCATCATACATTCATCGGTCCCGTCTAAAGGCCCAGTGAATGCAAGATGCGCCGATTTTACATCTCTCTTGACTACCCCTTGGGCCTCTGATGCTAAACCCCCTGGGACTCAAAAAGATAAAAGCCACTTACTTTCTCGAAAGCAGGAATAATGTATGTGATTCTAAGATTATTAAAAATATTATGCGGCTTTGCTTTTTATACAGTCTTGTTTCTTTATTGCATTTGGTGCTGTTGCAGTAAGTTATTAGCTTGAAATAAATTTGAGCTTCAAAATAGAATGCTAGCAAGCTAGTACAAGGATTTTTTTTTTTTTTTAACTATGATATAATTGAAGATTTCAATTTGAGCTTTTAAAGAAAGTGTAGGCTATAAAAATTGATGCCATGAAGAATAAATGTGAAGTATTCTTGAAACAGCTGCTGTTTTTTCATCATGAACAAAATCACTGGTGTATCTTACTTAAATACCTTTAGAGTTGAGTTGAGTCAAGAATTGACATCACAGCACTCGAGCCATTCCCATGCATGCTCCATCCTCATTTTCAGCAGCCAGTAGAGAGTTCCAATACTAATGGTACCAGTAGACATTAAGGTACGGTTACAGTACTATGTAAGATGTATACTTAAGTATAATATTGTTGAATGCTAGTTTATTAGTGTGAAAGTCTGGTTGTGCCGGTACATCAGTGTAGAGTGCCATTATAATCGTAGAGTGTGCCAGCACAATACAATGGAGTGCATGTGAGGTATAATCAGGCAGGTTTAACAATAAATTTAACATCATAATTTAAACCCATCAACTTTCCATGGAAGACAGACCAGAGCCATTTCTTACCAGCCATTTTGTCATTGGCAGTTAATTGCAGCTGTCTGTGTACATATTTTCTAGATTGTACCTATCTCCACTTTCTGTTGCATGTTTTTTGTGTTGTTCTTTCTCTAGTCGTTTGTTGTTTATAAGAAGAAAGATTGTCATCGAAAATTAATCAGCCATTATGCAGTGCTGTTTGTGGATTCCCTTTGATTAAATCAATTGCTGTGTATATAATCGTCAGGGTGTACACCACAGTTTGTTGCATGTGTTTTCTTTGTTGTGTGGTATTGATTGTTGCTTAGAGACATAATTGTATGAAGGGGGGAGGGGCGGAATTTTATGTATAGATGCCTGCTTGGCCGAAGGTCTCAAGTTCAGATCTGCAGCCCTAATTTGCCCTAGAGCTTCCAAGGCAAGCCAGTCTTAAAAACGTGTGCCAGGAATTGTAAAAGTGACCAGGATGATACCATCAATGGCTGATTAGTCTATACAAATTATGGCCCCAACGTATGCTGAAGCAAAAAAAAAAAAAGACTTGCTAAATTAATGCAGAGACTAGATTTAGCTTTAGATTTGGACGATGGATAAAAATCATGACACAAGATTAGTAACCCATAATTTCTCCGTTCTACTTCTGACTCAAACCTAAGTCCTAAGAATCTCAATCCAGTGCACGATCTCTGTAGCACCCGCAAAAATCCTTAAATACTTTGGGTATATTTTTAACTCCAAATTTTGCCTGGGCGCCGCGGCTAGGCTACTTTTTTTTCAATTTCCAACTTTCCCTCGAAGTCGGAGTACATCTGCCCGTGAGGCAGGGAACAGCAGAAGGGTTGTACACGCAAAACTTGGGTCCAGGTAAAAGCCAAAAGTTCAAGCGGACGATTAACCGGGACCTTCCGCCGGAATTCACAGCCGGTGAACGAAGAAGAAGAAGAAGAATTTCCAACTGCCAAAGGGACTTGTTATGTGTGTGAGCACAACAATACACACAGAGACTAAACACCATGAAGGACCAATGACACATCTGCAAATGAGTTAAAGTAAACATTTTGGGATCGTGCATATTTCCTTTGCTCATTTTGTATGTAAGTCATGGACAGTTGTTAAATAAAAACATCAAAGCTTTTGAATAAAAATGCTATAAAACAATTCTTAGAATAGCATGGACCAAGAAGAAGAAGGAGAACACCCACATCCTGCATGGTGTGAGCATCAAGAAGAATTGGCTCATAAACAGCATCTTGTCCCATAAACAGCACCCTGTCCCGAAAGCTGAGATAGTGTGGCCATGTTTAAGGTCATGTTGGCCTGGAGAGAGCGGTGATGGAGGGTAACATTTCTGAAGAACAAGGCAGAAGGTCGATACAAGACATTGAAGATGCATTGGTTATGGAAGCATATAGAGCTAGAGACAAAGAGGCACTGAAGCGTGCTGTGTCGAGAGCAACGATCCATAAAGGAAGGCAGAAGGTGGATACAAGACATTGAAGATGCATTGGTTATGGAAGCATATAGAGCTAGAGACAAAGAGACACTGAAGTGTGCCGTGACGAGAGCAACAATCCATAAAGGAAGGCAGAAGGTGGATACAAGACACTGAAGATGCATTGGTTATGGAAGCATATAGAGCTAGAGACAAAGAGACACTGAAGCGTGCTGTGACGAGAGCAACGATCCATAAAGGAAGGCAGAAGGTGGATACAAGACATTGAAGATGCATTGGTTATGGAAGCATATAGAGCTAGAGACAAAGAGGCACTGAAGCGTGCCGTGACGAGAGCAATGATCCATAAAGGACAAGCTGGTTGATTGATTGATGATATGATCAACGCACCATTGACATGAAAAGGATTCTTTGCTTTATTAGTTATCTTATTTTTTTTTAAATAAAGCAGCCTTGTCTGAACTTTCAAGTTGCACTCCCTCTGGTTATGAAAATTAAGTGAATGTGCATGTGTTCATTTGCCCCACCGATTTCTTGTGGTTTTAAGTTTTTTACTTTTTTATTCTGATGCTGTAACCTGCGCATTATTCATTTGTGAATTATACTGGGTGGATATTGTTTCACACTACTATGTTAGTGTCTTGGTTGACTGTTCTTTTAATTATCTTGAATTTAACAGTGCCAATTTCACCCAAACATTGTTGTATTATTATTGCATGTTAGACTGTAAGTTAGTAGTTTGAATATTTGCTAATGGAATGAGACGGGAGGTTTTGGATAGACATGGCTACTAGTACCACACAACATGGACTAAAAAAAAATAAAAATTTCAACACCATTGAACAGATGAAGTTACAGTAACATATGGTAAAGATTAAAATTGTTGAACACCATTGAATAGATGAAGTTACAGTAAAAGTCTAATTAAAAAATTGAGATCACAGAACTCAGGACACTCCCACAAGCGCTCCTTCCCCATCTTCAGCAGCCAGCGGAGTGTTCTAATTCCAATGGCACCAGTAACTGTCTGATTGTATATCTGTCTCGCCTTTCCCTTAAGTGTTGAGCGTTGGCCAGTTCCCTTGGCGACTCCTTGCAGTGCCATTCTCCTCAGACAGTAATAATCTGTTTGTGCCTTCGCACTGTTCACTTGCTCCCAAAGGGAGGGCCCTCACTATATCAGTTCACCACCAAGTGGTACAGAGCTGGCCAGCCTATCTGCCTCCTCATTTCGCAATATGCTGGCATGACCTGAATAAAATATCTAAAGGATGTTAACTACCTGGAACATCTGAAGTGATGCTTGCCACTCTGCACGAAGCATGCCTGTCTTCACCTTTCTCAGCATGCTCTGTGATTTGAAGTTACAGTAACAAATAATATAGAAGAAAATTGTTAACACCGCTCAATAGATGAAGTTACTTTCAGTAACAAATAATATAAAAGAAAATATTTGACAAGGTTGAATAGATGAAGTTAGTTACAGTAACAAATAAGATTGAGTAAAATAGTTAACGTCACTTAATAGGTGAAGTCAGCTAAAGTAATAAATAGAAGAAAATAATTAACACCACTTAATATATGAAGTTAAAATAGCAAAGTTGAGATTGTGTAGATTCATGTAAAAAAAATCTGTAACAGAAAGAATCAAGGCAAGTATATTGAGTGTTTTAGAATAAGTGCGGCAGTAGAGAGATGGTTGTGTTTTGATGTTTTGTGTTCCATAAGTGTAGATTAAGGACCTTGTCACACTTTTTGTTTCATAAGAAATATTTTGCTGCAACTATTTTTATAGACCACTTAACTCTTGGAGTCCCAAGTAACGCATCATACGTCCATGGCTTCCTACCTAGAAGCCCAATGAACGCATGATGAGTCGATTTTATGACTTTATTTACTACCCACTGGGCCTGTGATGCTAAACCCCCTGGGACTCAAAGAGTTAATATGAGACGAACGCATCGCACCAGCCACCTTTACTTCCCATGACATTTTGCTTGTACCTGTTGAAGGCTACGTCGACTTAAGAGCCCAAGGTCACATATAAAAAGGACACCTTAATTTGCATTTGTTCTCAAGACCTTTGAGCCAGCAGGCAGTGTGTTGTATAACTGTTGAACTTAAAGGGAGAGGGGGGTGTTGGTGCTGTTGTCCACATAACTCACCCAGAGCCGACTGGTCTTTTAAAAAAAAGTCCAGCGTTGTATGCCCAATGTGCCACAGGTGGGAAAAGGGTCTTTAAATTGGTTACTCACTGGTATCATCTAAGTTAACATTGTTCATTTTTTTTTTTTTTTAATAAGATAAATTGTAACAAACATTTGGCAGTGGTGCTAATGTGAAATTGTGTTCATTCTGTGTACAGTAACTATCCCACAATTTGTGTAAGTAAGCATTTTTATGCAAGTATAATTTAAATTTTATATTGCAATGTCACATTGTCTTATTTTTATCTTCTGTGTTGTGAATGCAGACAAATACAGCCATTTGGAAAATATCATTGCTGTTTTCTCTGGCTGATTGTTGTTCAGATTACAATATGTTTGTGTAGAGGGGTGTTTCAAGGTGGGAGGATAGACTGAGTTTGATCCCATTGGACTTTCTTGATCTCTCTGCTGAGTGTAGGGATGCATCTTTGTCTCTTACATATCTCTTGAGCTAAATCTCTTACACTGACCATGTCTATGTCACTAATGTTTTTTTCTTTTTCTCTATCTCACACTCTTCCTCAGTTACTCTCTGTCTCCACCACTCTGTCTCTACCACTCTATATCTTTCTTTACCTTTTTTTCTCTTTCTCTTTCTCTCTCTTACACACACACACACACACACACAATCTCTGTCTCTTCGTTTGTGAGATACACTCCAACCATTTTTCTCACTATATCACTCTCTCTTTAGCACTTTTTCACTGTATGTATGTCTATCATTCTCTCATGCTTTCTCCCTCATTCTGATGACCCTATGCTGCTTGCTTCACTTTGTTTACTTCTGCCACAACTGCTAATATACATATCTGCAGTAAAAAGAGTCCGGTTGGGTTTTAGCCGATCATGCCTCGTATTATGTCAAACCTGTTCTTTTCAATGACATTGGATCTTTCAGTTTAAACTTATAAATTGGAAAGAACTTGACTGGAGTAGGAATTTGGTTTCTGAAGCAAATGCTGCGAATGCCTTAAAGCAAAGATTCTTAACCTTTACTCTCTGGAGCCCTAAGAGCTTCCCAGGTGCTCCATGGCTCCTGAAAAAGTGATAATTTATAGCGAGGAAGGAAGTCAAGGGACCTAAGCCTTGTTTAATGCATAATAATAATTTTTTATTGTGCATTCAGTAGCAAAAAATTAATAATATATTTGAAATACTATGAACTGAACGCATTTGCTTTGAAAGATCTCTTTATCTCATGAGAATGGGGGGAGGGGGGGTCGCGGTAAAGGGGATATGCTGTCTAAAAATGTAGAGAGTGAGCGAAGGCTGGGACTCTCCTACAAATGAGGCTCTTTGGACCGGAGCTCTCTCAGGTCCAGCACCTATGCCTTTCGCTTCTCCAGTGTTGAGTATCGGCTACATTTTCTGCAACATTCTCTCCACACATTGACGATGATCTAAAATATGTTGAGTATCGGCCACATTTCCTGCAACATTCTCTCCACACATTGACAATGATCTAAAAAATGTTGAGTATCGGCCACATTTCCTGCAACATTCTCTCCACACATTGACGATGATCTAATAAAAGTTGAGTATCGGCCTTATTTCCTGCACCATTCTCTCCACACATTGACTATGATCTAATAAGTGTTGAGTATCGGCCATATTTCCTGCACCATTCTCTCCACACATTGACGATGATCTAATAAGTGTTGAGTATCGGCCATATTTCCTGCACCATTCTCTCCACACATTGACGATGATCTAATAAGTGTTGAGTATCGGCCTTATTTCCTGCACCATTCTCTCCACACATTGACGATGATCTAAAAAGTGTATCGGCCACATTTCCTGCATCATTCTCACCACACATTGACTATGATCTAAAAATTATTGAGTATCGGCCATATTTCCTGCATCATTCTCTCCACACATTGACTATGATCTAAAAAGTGTATCGGCCACATTTCCTGCATCATTCTCTCCACACATTGACTATGATCTAAAAAGTGTATCGGCCACATTTCCTGCATCATTCTCTCCACACATTGACGATGATCTAAAAATTATTGAGTATCGGCCACATTTCCTGCACCATTCTCTCCACACATTGACGATGATCTAAAAATTATTGAGTATCGGCCATATTTCCTGCACCATTCTCTCCACACATTGACGATGATCTAAAAATTATTGAGTATCGGCCACATTTCCTGCACCATTCTCTCCACACATTGACGATGATCTAAAAAATGATTGAGTAACGGCCACATTTCCTGCACCATTCTCTCCACACTTTGACGATGATCTAAAAAATGATTGAGTATCGGCCATATTTCCTGCAACATTCTCTCCACACATTGACGATGATCTAAAAAATGTTGAGTATCGGCCACATTTCCTGCAACATTCTCTCCACACATTGACAATGATCTAAAAAATGTTGAGTATCGGCCACATTTCCTGCAACATTCTCTCCACACATTGACGATGATCTAATAAAAGTTGAGTATCGGCCTTATTTCCTGCACCATTCTCTCCACACATTGACTATGATCTAATAAGTGTTGAGTATCGGCCATATTTCCTGCACCATTCTCTCCACACATTGACGATGATCTAATAAGTGTTGAGTATCGGCCATATTTCCTGCACCATTCTCTCCACACATTGACGATGATCTAATAAGTGTTGAGTATCGGCCTTATTTCCTGCACCATTCTCTCCACACATTGACGATGATCTAAAAAGTGTATCGGCCACATTTCCTGCATCATTCTCACCACACATTGACTATGATCTAAAAATTATTGAGTATCGGCCATATTTCCTGCATCATTCTCTCCACACATTGACTATGATCTAAAAAGTGTATCGGCCACATTTCCTGCATCATTCTCTCCACACATTGACTATGATCTAAAAAGTGTATCGGCCACATTTCCTGCATCATTCTCTCCACACATTGACGATGATCTAAAAATTATTGAGTATCGGCCACATTTCCTGCACCATTCTCTCCACACATTGACGATGATCTAAAAATTATTGAGTATCGGCCATATTTCCTGCACCATTCTCTCCACACATTGACGATGATCTAAAAATTATTGAGTATCGGCCACATTTCCTGCACCATTCTCTCCACACATTGACGATGATCTAAAAAATGATTGAGTAACGGCCACATTTCCTGCACCATTCTCTCCACACTTTGACGATGATCTAAAAAATGATTGAGTATCGGCCATATTTCCTGCAACATTCTCTCCACACATTGACGATGATCTAAAAATTATTGAGTATCGGCCATATTTCCTGCATCATTCTCTCCACACTTTGACGATGATCTAAAAAATGATTGAGTATCGGCCAAATTTCCTGCACTCGTTCTATTTTAAAATTGTCATGTAAGGTGTTTTTTTCATGACAGTAAATGTTCCTCGTCGCTGACTTTTGCATGTCTTTCTGTCAAATGACGTATGTCAGTCAGTAAACACAATGAAGGTTACTGTAATGGAGCTCTTAGTTAGTTAGTTAGTCTTTCCTCTTGTGTCGAGTGCGGCACATAGGGCAGAGGTCATGACTCTCCATGCATGGCGGTTCGTTGCAATCTGTTGTAGGTCTTGGATGTTTGAGTGGCCCATGAGCGAGCCTTCCCTGATGATAGTTCTACGTAGGGTTTCCCTTGGTCTTCCACGAGATCTTTTCCCCTGTGGTGTCCAAATGAGGGCTTAATATAGAGCTCTAAATACAGGTAAAGGACGCCCCTGACATCTTTGAAGTAGTTCCCCTAAAGATAATATCGAGGGGAACAATCATTGAATGCACACTAATGAAACAATAGATCCACCATGCTAACTGATACAATGCTATCAATATTGTTTAATTATTCATAGTGCACTGTCTAATTATTCATAGTACAATGTCTAATTATTCATAGTACTATTTCTGTCATAATCACAACTCAGACTAAAGCAAAGTGTGACACTATACAAACTGCATTTTGGTCATATAAGTAATTACATGATTTAAAAAAAAAAACATATATATACTCTGAGAATTCAGTTAACACCATATATCCCAATTATAATCCTGAGGGTTGAACAGGATATTCTTGAAAAATTCTACTACTACTACCTCTCGTCTCAGCTGTACAGTCTCAGAGACTTGTTCGTTTATATCTTAATGTTACCATCCTATTTGTCAATATCAGTTTGTTCATCGTAGCTGTAAAGAGAGTTGCTGATAGTGATAAAAGACACAAACAAAAAATATTGCAGGCACATTAAAACAGTTATCACTCTTATAAAACACTTCTGGAGGACAAGTCGAAGGCAGAAGGTAGAAGATGATACATGTGAGAAGAAACTGGAATAACATCAAGAGCAGATTCAGTGTCTCTCAAGGAGAGAGTACAGCCAAGACAAGAGTATGTTGAAGATCCATCGCAGACCACCTCATTATGAAAACAGTACCCGATTAACCTACTGATTCACATACATAAGGTTGGTTCCAGAGTCCAATGGTGTGTGTGTGTGGTTTTTTTTTTTTTTTTAAATAATTTTAATTTTAATTTTAGTGTGGGGATTGTTAGATTCTCTGTCTCTTAACAAGTGAATATATATTTACTTGTTAAGGGACAGAGTATCTAACCCCCCCCCCCCTTTCCACCTCCACCCCACCCTTAAAAAAGTGATTGTCTAAACAGATGGTTCAGTGTTGGGGGCAGACGAAGTGCATGGGAGTTCAAAGCAAAGTCGAATGGACTTCGCTTGGCGCAACAAAGCCTGGCAAATGATATCACAACATCTAGTTTGAGAGTTGAGGTGGAGGCAGTCACTGCTGGCTTGAGAATCAGCTGTACACACATGCCGTCATTGTAACTGACTCACAGAGCATGTTGAGAAAGGTGGAGACAGGCGTGCTCCGGGCAGAGTGGCAAGCATCGCTTCAAAGGTTCCGGGTAGTTAGCATCCTTTTGATATTTTCTTCAAGTAATGCCGGTGTTGTTGGGAAATGAGCAGTCAGATAGACTGGCCAGTTCTGCACAACTTGGTGGTAAACTGATGTATGAAAAGCTGGATGTTGTGTGGGTCCTTTGGGAGAGAGCGAACAGTGGCGAGGTACAGATAGATAGGTCATTACGGTCTGATGAGAATGGCACTGCGAGAAGTTAGCAGGGGATCTGGCCGACGCTCGACATTCAGGGGAAAGACGAGACGGATATACAATCGGACAGTTAATGGTACCATCGGAATTTTAACTCTTCGTTTGCTGCTGAAGAGAGGGAACATAGCGCTTATGGGAGTGTCCTGAGTGCTGTGATATCGATTCCTAATTCAACATTCAACATCCCCCTAACAAGTATAAAATGCTACTAATTAAGGTTTTGTTGAATGCAGATGCGCAGATAATACTAGTAACAGCTTAACTGCATATCTACCTGGCAACTGTCCTGCGTGTTAAGAGTGGGCCAGAGACGCTGGTCACACGTTATTTGAGGCCCGACCCTGGCTTTTGCCAGGGGCCGCAATATAGGCAGGTCATAGGTGTGGCCAATTGTCTAAACTCGGTTTCTGGGACCTCTCCACGGCGATCCTCATCGACATGGTGGCACTTTGTGTCATCGGGTGTTTATCGCTTGTGTGATGTCCTGGTGGGGGTAGAAAGTCAGTCAGTCGGCTGGTCACTCCTCGCAAAACCAATCTATTCGTTCCGTGATGGTTGGGTCCTTGCGACTCCTAGCTTGTCGTACATCAATTTACCACTGAGTGGTGCAGAAACAGCAAAGCTGCTTGGTCAAACTGTGCAGATATCGCAGTCTAGCTGCAAACCACGACGCACTGTGCCAGTTGTAGGCAAACGCAGTAGAATTACGAGGAGAAGAAGGAGGAGGAGGAGATGAAGAAAAAGGAGCTTGATTAAAAGAGTAAATAGGTGTAGTTGTAACTTACACAATATCCTGTTCGACCCATCCGGGTTATAATTGGAACATATAGAGCCGTGGTTTTTTTTTTTTTTTTTTTGTCTTTTTTTTTTGGGTCTATTTAAAAAATGGATATTAATGCCTACCGCTTATGTTTAATTATGTAATATAGCATTGATTATTTATTAAATCTATAGTACTGCAGGTGTATTTATTGTCACATTTAATATATTTTTTATGCACTTCTTCTTCTTCTTCAGCCTTCCGAGCCCTTGGTGTTCATTGCTGCAGATATCACCGCCTCCATTCATCTCTCTGGCTGGCCTTCTCTTTCCTCTTGGTGACGCCAAGTGTCTGCAAGTCTGTCTGGATATTATCTCTCCATATTCTTCTTGGTCTGCCTCGTGGTCTACGACCATTCATCTCCATGGTGAATTCAGTTTTTACTTCTCTGTCATCTGACATTCTTTCAATATGCCCTAACCATTTCAGTCTATTAGCTCTCACGATGCCAGTGATCAGTGGTGATTTAAACAGATTATGAATTTCGTTCTTGCTTCTCACTCTCCATTCACTGCTGTTTGTTTATAGAAATTATGATGTGTATAATATCATTGTGAATTAAAAAAAAGCCAGTCACAGCTTATTACAACAATGACTCCTATCCTAGGCAAAGTAATGATAATGTTAAAGTCAGCAGAGTTACAACTTGCTGTAGGCATGACCTGCCATTGTTCAATACATTGAATTCCAGAGAAATTTGACTAAAAAGCTCAACAAAATGGGAAAGAGGAAAACGTGCACAAAACAACAAAACGTAACGTTTCGGCTGGGCAGCCTTTTTCAAACACAAGTGAAAGACACAAACGAGGAATGGAGAGTATGTAGATCTCTAAGGGGTGACGTGAGCGCTTTAAAAAAATGTGATGCGGAAAAAATGAAATAAAATAAAATAAACGATGGCTAAAAAATATAGTCACAATACTGGGAATAAAAGAAATGCAAGTGGTAATGATACATAAATGATACTGATAAGAAATAGAATAAGGTAATAATATGAAATAAAATAAAAAAATTAACATTTAAAATGTGATAAGATTAGAACTATTTAGATGAAGGTATGTTGGATATTGATACCTCTTGGACTAAGAACGCCAAGGCTGTGGATAAGGCGATTTTCCAAAGCGAGGCGGGTAGTATGATCGCCAGAGCAAGATTTTAATGCTGTGACAGATATGTCATCTTTACCGCTGTGGTCAGGGCTATTAAAATGAAGAGGGATTGGTTTGAGTGTCTTCTTGTCGATATCGGAGAGGTGTTCCCGGAAACGATCAGCTAGCTTCCTGCCAGTCTCTCCAATGTATGCCTTGCTGCATCGTGTGCAGATAATTGCATAAATTACGTTGCGGGATTCGCAAGTATATAAAAAAGGCTGCCCAGCCGAAACGTTACGTTTTGTTGTTTTGTGCACGTTTTCCTCTTTCCCATTTTGTTGAGCTTTTTAGTCAAATTTCTCTGGAATTCATTGTATTAGCTTGACTGCAGTCACCCCCATAGTTTAACCATTGTTCAATACGCACAATTGATCATCTAAGTAACATCATAAGAGCGCATGGTCAAGGAGTACATTGGAGCACAGTTGCATATAACTAAATCTTCATGCCTAATTAAAAAAAAATATTATATCGCCTGCACTTAATGTAGATGTCTTGAAAGAAACTGATTCTTGATGATGAACTGATTTCCCACATCAGAAGGAAACAATCTACACTCTTCGGTCATGTCATAAGAAGAAAACTAGAGTGCATCGTGACAGTGGGTAAGTTAGTGGAGAGGTAGAGTGGGGCTGAAGAAGAAGATTTTGGACAGTTAAAAATTATGGCATGGAAAATCATCTGTGCCATAACTGATTGAAAGTACACGAGACAGAGGGTTGTGGGTAGACGTGACTTCCTATGCTACATAGAATTCCAGAGAAATTTGACTAAAAAGCTCAACAAAATGGGAGAGCAGAAAAACGTGCACAAAACAACATAAATAACGTAACGTTTTGGCCAGGCAGCCTTTGTCAAACTACACAAAAATGCTACGTAGCATGGACTAAAAGAAGAAGTATTTATAACTAAAGGACGTTGTGTGGAAAAGCTCGCTCTCCTACGAGATACGCCTGGCCAAATCAGAAAGAGATGACACGAAGAGGAGACACCTGATAGGAAGAGGAAAGAAACGAACAGCTAACAACGGTGCAGGACGAGCGGTCGGAACAGGATGGAAGCATCAAGCCCAGAAATGGCGCAATACTCGAATTTAGTCACGAAAGTGACACAAATAACACAGACCACAAATATAGGCGGAGACTGTTAGCAGCCTCGGCTAGCTAGCAGCAGTCTAAAAGTGGTCGACCTTTTCATTTTTTTTATCTAAAGGACTTGGACATCCGCTAACTTTTTATATATTTAGAACATTAAGAGGTGTTGCAGCACACGCGAAATAATTTCACATTTCGGAACTATCCAAAATCAAAAACTGTTTTCAGTACATTTTGGCAAAATAAAATACTCAAAATTTTAAAACTGTAAATGGTGTTCCAAAGGACGCTGTGTGGAAAAGCGCCCCCCCCCCACCCCCGCCCCCACCCCTATGAAATACGCCTGGCCAAATCAAAGGGAAACAACGCAAACTGGAAACACTAAGTAAGACGAGGGAAGACACGCACGAGTAACAACAGGGTGGAGGACGAGCGGTCTGATTCGGATCGAAGCATCAAGCCCAGAAATGGCACAAACATAAGAATTCAGTCACGAATGTAACGCAAATAACACAGACCACAAATATAGTCGTAGACTGCTAGCAGCAGTCAGAACGTGGTCGAGCTTTTTTTTTTTCAAAAGGAATTGGAATTAGGTGTAGCAGCATCCCAAGCTAGCTACAACCACCCCTCGATAAATTGTTTTCAAACCGCTTTGTGACTTTATTTTTTTACCCTACCAGGACAACCGCTTTGTGACTGACTGACTTTCTACCCCACTAGGACATAACACAAGCAATAAACACCCGATGACACAATGTGCCACCATGTGGATGAGGATCACCGTGGAGAGGTCCCAGAAACGGCGTTCAGCCTTTAGGCCATATTTATGGCCAGGCGGCCCCTGGCAAGAGCCAGAGTAGGGCTTCTAATAACGAAAGATTCCATCTTAAAAAGGACGGGAAATTGATACACTGACTGACTGACTTTCTACCCCACTAGGACATCACACAAGCGATAAACACCCGATGACACAAAGTGCCACCATGTGGATAAGAATCGCCGTGGAGAGGTCCTAGAAACCGCGTTCAGACAATTGGCCATATTGATGGCCTGCCTATATTGCGGCCCCCGGCAAAAGCCAGAGTGAGACTTCAAATAAGAAAAAATAACGTCCTGAAAAGGACGTAAGTGTGTTGATAACTCCTTGTGGTCCGGGTTCAATCCTGGGGATAGGCAGAAAAGCCACATTTTCTCCCAGATTTACGGTATTTACGAGCCTAAGGGTTAACAACTCATGGCTTCTGGATACTAAAACAAACAAACAGAGCTTGTGATGTGAGTACAATGTTATACTTTATCTTGGCATTTGTCTGGCATATTTTGGGCAATGGTTTGGCATAAAATGTAGTTTTTTTTATTATTATCTGGCAACCCTGATTGGCAGCCCTGGTTCTGTGACGTTTCGCACAAACGGCGTTTTCTGCTGAAGTTTGACTGGAGTTTGGTTGTGTTACGTTGCAGACACCGACAGGAAATATTGCCGCTTTATTGCTTTATCTGCTTCTATGAGTAAGTTATTTGTTATGTGGACAATTTTTAATAAAGAGATAACGTTGTTAACAAAACTTTAACTTTCTTAATAAACCTAGTTATGAGTAGCATAGTGTTATAGCCAGGCAAGGTCATGTCAAGTCACCACAGGGCGATCGTTCCGTTCGTTTAGTCCGTTTAGATTCGAGCTAAAGCTTGTGTAGCCGCTAGCGGTAATTATATTTTAATTAATGAATGTCTCTCGTTCATTTTCAAATTGTAGTCCTTAGAATAAATATGACGAAGGTACTCGATCTCCTGTATGTTAATGGGAACCTCGGCGGAAGCAAAGAATAGTAACACTGCTTCCTTCCAAATTTGGGCTATTCTCAAAATACCGGTCCCAAATTATCAAGGCCGGAAATATACCCTAACAGTAGGTACTTCAGTCAAATTTTTAAAATGCCCTCTACACCAATAAAACCAGCACAGTTAGATAGCTGTAAACAATCTCTTTCCAATGGTACCTCATTTAGGCTTGTATGTCATTTCTGAGCTGAGATATGTAGGTTTTTGTGGAGATGAGATGTAAGAAACAGCAGCTAAAACTTGTGACCCAGAAACAAGAAGTTTTTTTCTGCGCAGTCTGCGCAACCTACTGCGCAGTTCTGTATCGGCTTTGTTGACATTGGACTGTCATTGGACAAGATGGCAGGCAGTGAGACTCAGCTCACTCAGCCGCATGCGATTGCCTAAAAAATGTCACTGTAAATCTAAACAGCCAGAGTCGGGAAAGAAATTTATATATGCAGATGTAAAATTGGACGGAGAATTCAATTGTAACTAGCAGTACCACATCTGGTAATGTTTAAGGCCTAAACCAACCTCGAATTTACCGCTATTTTCAATCAAACTGATAGACTAACAGAAAAACAGAGAATGTCCGGCTGTCGTAGACATGCGCTGTTAATCGAGTTCCTTCCCGCCGTTTTCAGCTATTTAGAGTGGGTGAAAATCACACCAATGGCAAAATTTCATGAGAGATTAGGACCCATCCCGAAACCCCAGCCGACATTTCTGAAACAAGTTTCAAACGGTTTCTATGGTAACGGAAATTGTCGAAAAGATCGCTAATTTCCGAAACTGTAGTAGCTACTAACAGAGCCTCTTTACGTCATCCGCTACAAACATTTAGGTTCTCCTCCGAACTTCTACCCGATATTATGGCGGCCAAGCAAATAGCCTAACAGGGCCTTAGTTGTGTGTAAAATGCGGACTTTCTGCCAAAGAACAAATTGCGGCAAAACTAGGATTTCTTGAAAATTTTAAGAGACGCAACACTGCAGACAAAGTACCAGACGATTATAGCGACCGTTAACAATTTCAAGTGTTTTTGCAGACAATACTAGCAGACGATAATAGCGACCATTGACAATTTCGAGACACACAACATTACAGAAGATAAGGTTCTCCTTGCAATAACGGCCGCTTAGTCGGAGTTCAGTCCCCTGGCTGCAGTGCAATTACGGAGTGGACAAGCACAAATCACAAAACACAGTGAGTTCAACATGGCGTCTAGACCACGCGCTGCGACTCACATTAGCCTAACCCAAACCCTACCTCTAACCCTAATTATGTCATTTGGGTCGTTTACCTCTTTTCTAAACTTTGTGGCTGTGCCGCCATTGGAACTCCGCCAAATAAGATGCGAACAGGGCGCTGCTTGTCCCCGATTGGTAGCGCAGTCTTCGTTTTAGCAGCATCCACAGCCCCTCAATTTGCGTGTGACCATCACTGTCTGTGCTGTCGACAAAATTAGTATCATGCACTACCGTCGCGCGATAGTAAATGCCATTTTTTAGTTTGCTAATGTTGCTGTAGCCTCGCCAAGCGTCAGTCACAATTCTCGTTCCGGGCAACACATGATGAGTGATGACGCGTTCTAATATAGGCACATCTCGCCTCGGGACAACTTCAAACCAGCAACGGCCAGTGTGGCGCTCTACTGCGGAAGGGACTAAACTAGATGGCTGGCACTCACAAGCAAATAAAATGGGGGAAGCTGCAGGAGAAGTGGTAGCTGCTGCTCGTGAGTCCCAGCCATCTAGTTTAGCCCCTTCCCCGCCAAACTGGCTCATAAACAGCATCCTCTCCTGAATGCTAGGGTATTCTGGATATGTCAAGCACCATTGCAATCTGGAGAGAACGGGGATGTAAAACGAGGCAGAAGTCACCCTCTGCAACGGTGGATACAGAACATTCAAGATGCATTGGCTATCAAATTACACAGGGCTGGAAAATTCATCATCATCAATTCTCTTTATGCCTAGTGGCACATGAGGCTTTTTGACTTTCCATGCTTTCCTGTCCTGTGCAATCTTCGGTGCAGTTTACCATGTCAGGCATGCTGCACAAATCTATCGTTCGTCTCCATGTTGTTTTTGGGTGCCCCTTCTTTCTTTTCCTTCTGGTATCCATGTGAGAGCTGTTTTGGCAGGTTTATCAGGATTCATTCTCATAACGTGTTCAAGCTATTTCCTTCTTCTCTTATTTATCATAGTTTCTTGGTTTGAGACTGAAGTTAGAGAATTCATCATCATCATCATGTAGCAGGTCCTTTGCAGAACGTCGTTCTCATCACGGTCTGCCTGAAAGAAACTCAGTCTCCTGCCAGCTCTCCCGCCTTGTGTACTTTCATACTCAAGGAGTCATTTATATCCTGTGCCCATCTTTGTGTTGGTCGTTCCCTGCCCCTCTTTCCTGGTACCATGCCATCTGCTATAATTTTTTCCTATTAGAGAATTAGCTAGAGAAAAATAGACTTTGGAGCATGGGGTGATGAGAGTAACTTTTTGCAAAGGATATACTGATTGACTGATTGGGTATCACTCACAAGAGAAAAAAGGAAACCAATTAAAGAGAAATCAATCATGGATAAGCACAGTATCACACCAGTTAGTGAACACGTGAATTACAGTTTAAAATCGGATGAATAAACTTAATTGCACTATGTTTTATCATGTGTAACGTGGTCTATCTCCACATTACGGTTTTTCTGAGAATGTAACACGAAGCATGAACTCTCCTAACTCCAGCTACGATCTGAGGAATCAAGCATGTGATGAAATATGGACACCAGTACTCATAAAAATCTTGTGTGTCTTCAAGGTAAACAAGAAGTGTTGAAAATTGAATTCTTTGGCACTGATACAGAGATCTCATCAGTGACAAGTGCGGCAGTGTTAATTGTGTGATATACACGGACACCACATTAGTTGATCAGTGTGGAAAGTCCCCATGTGGGTTCCGGGGCCACATTATGGGGGTTAAGAGGATAGGAACCCCCACCAAGCATATCATAAAAGGTGACTAATTAGGGGGATTTCCTTCCAAGCTGCCTGAGCGGTGAGGAATCAGCAGTCTGCATACAAATAAACGAGATCTGTAAAACAGATGTGCACTCAAAACAACCACATAACAGAACTTTCCACCTTGAATTCCAGAGTGTTGTGTTATTTGTTCTGATGCTTCTATTGCTACCTTTGATTAGCACATTGATTTTGACTTGTTTTCTAGCATGCATCCAGATCTGTCACCCCATCTGCATACAGAAGAATGCAATGTCCTGATCACAGCCCTACAGCAGTGCCATGCTGATGTAAGTGTCCAGCTGTTACATTCTCACACAGAAACAATTGTTAACAAATTTATTTGGTCATTCTGTTTAGTTCAACGTTAGTACCCCCAGCAAAAGAAAGTAATCTTCTGTCCAATATGTCTGCATGTTCATTTCCTAACTCGCCTGCATTTACCGAAGAAAAAATATGGAAAACACACTTAACTACCCGGAGGCTTCTTTCCGAGATGAGAGGGTGTCTACATACAGACTGTTACATGTTGATGCACATTGGAAGATATTGAGACGCATGATCTATACCAGTTGTAAAGACAGGTATTAAAATATGGCATCTCTACATTGTATCATCATCATCATTGTTATATTGTGCCAGTATATGTCATATAAGGCTCACAGTCTATTCTTCCATTCTGTTGTATCTCAGGCAATCAATTCAGTATCATGAATAGAATCCAGTCTAGCACCTTTGGCCTCTCATCAGCATTCATTTTAGGGTTTCTTTTGGTGTCCTCGATTCCCATTTTGATGCCTGTTTAGAGATCCTGTGCTCGTTTCTTCTGTGTGTGTGTGTTCCATTGTAGCTCCATCTTCTCTGTTGTATATCTGTTGTTACCAATGGTTTCCCCAGACGTTTCTCTGATTTCTTTAACCCTCTTAAATTCATCCCATTTTATCTTCACCATTTTCCTCAGGCATTTGTTTTGAAATGCATGTAACTTTCGTTCCATCTTTAGTTGTTCTGAGACTTTCATTGGCATGTTTTAAAACTGAAATAAGTTTAGCATTGAAAATACGTAATGTGGTTTTAGATTGTACACATTTTTAAACATAAATGTGTATATTTATTAAAAGTTAATTTCAAAAAGTATATTACATATATTTCCTCCCAAAGACAGTAATAGTTACACATATTATTATTATTCCCCTTTTCCTCCTCCTTCTTCTTCTTCCCACATATCCCATGCAGCTAACCTCTATAGCAGACATACTTTAACAGTTTTGATATATTTCCTCCAGCATCCATATAAAAAGTTCATGGGAGCCTGCAATGAAGTGGAGAGAGCAATGAGCAAATGTATCAAGCGAGAGGTAATAATAAGAGTTATTTCACAGACTTTCATTGCATTTTATAAAATGTTTTTACAGGTTTTCATATTGTTTCTCCCTTAACAAGGTGGTTCCACCCCTCCCCACCCCCCCTCCCCCGCTTAACAAGGTGGTTCCACACACACACACACCCTCCCCCCTTGACAAGGTGGTTCCACACACACACTCACAATCTAGTTAGCTCTCATGTCAGCATTTAAAATGTGTTTCCTCTTGAGCCACTGGTTGAGTCCTTCCCTGGAGTTACAGGTTTAATTTATCTCTGGAGTCAGCAGCTGATCTTTCTCTGAAATTACAGGTAGACATCCTTCCTCTAATGCAGGGCTATTCAACTGACCGCCCGCTGGCCATGTCTGGCGGCCCACTGGCCATGTCTGGCGACCCACTGGCTATGTCTGGCCCACAAAGGCCTAGCAAGTGTGGTCTGCTAGTCATTGGCAAGTGTATTGTTTTAAAGGTCTCTCTATGCTGGAGCTCTAACTTCTGGGCCGTGACGATCCCAGTTAAAAAAAATGTGTGGTCCCTGAGTAAACTTAGTTGAATAGCCCTTACTTTGAGCTTTCCCTCGAGTTATAGGCTGAGTTTTTCAATTGGAGTCACCGACTGAGTTTTCCTCTGGAGTCAGTGACCAAGCTTTGTCCTTAAATCACAGACTGAAATTTTCCCCCTGAGCTTTTCCCTTGAAGTCACAAGCTGAGCTTTTCCCTTGGAGTCACAAGCAAAGCTTTCCCTTTGGAGTCACAAGTTGAGCTTTTCCCTTGGAGTCACAAGCTGAGCTTTCTCCTTGGAGTCAGAAGGGGAGTTTTTTTTATTGGTCACAAACTGAGGGGAAAATTTTTTTCAAGTAGCAGCCTAGAGAGGGGAAAAGATCTTCAGGTAGTGGTCTAGAGAGGGAAATATCTTCAGGTAGTGGCCTAGAGGGGGAAATATCTTCAGGTAGTAGTCTAGAGAGGGAAATATCTTCAGGTAGTGGTCTAGAGGGGGAAATATCTTCAGGTAGTGGTCTAGAGAGGGAAATATCTTCAGGTAGTGGTCTAGAGAGGGAAATATCTTCAGGTAGTGGTCTAGAGGGGGAAATATCTTCAGGTAGTGGTCTAGAGAGGGAAATATCTTCAGGTAGTGGTCTAGAGGGGGAAATATCTTCAGGTAGTGGTCTAGAGAGGGAAATATCTTCAGGTAGTGGTCTAGAGGGGGAAATATCTTCAGGTAGTGGTCTAGAGAGGGAAATATCTTCAGGTAGTGGTCTAGAGGGGGAAATATCTTCAGGTAGTGGTCTAGAGAGGGAAATATCTTCAGGTAGTGGCCTAGAGGGGGAAATATCTTCAGGTAGTGGTCTAGAGGGGGAAATATCTTCAGGTAGTGGCCTAGAAGGGGAAATATCTTCAGGTAGTGGCCTAGAGGGGGAAAGATCTTCAGGTGGCAGCCTAGAGGGGGAAAAATATTAAAGTAGCAGCCTGGAGGGAAAACAGTAAAAAGTATCACATGTTTTAATTTGTAACCTGTTTGTATCAATTTTTTGATGCGCCTTTACTCTGTTAAAAAATCATTATGATGTGTGATAATGATGATACTGTCAACCATAGAGCTGAAAGTATAATGTTTTGTTTTTAGCGAGAGATGAAGAGAGATGCAAACAGAAAGAAAGGAGCGGCCAAACAGAGCTCTTCATGAAAACTGACAGCAACAACCGTTCACAGCAACTATCTGGCATGCCAGTGTCCTGTTTGGAGTTTGTTTTGAGATGATGATGATGATAATGATGATGAGGAGGACTTAGTCACAAAAATAGACCAGTTGTACCAGCGGTTGATATAATGAGAGTAGATTTTTTTTTTTTTTGGGTGCATCTACAGCAAATGCTGCCACCTACCAGTTAGTCCCACTAAGTAGACACCCAAATGTCTCCCTTACAGCAAAAGAATAATAGCATCCTCATCTCTACTTTATGTTATCAGTGCCAAACATGGACAATGAATAGGGCACTAGAACAGACAATAACTACATGTGAAATGCGCTGTCTCGACAAGGTCACTAACAACACAAGAAGGGAGACGGTTACCTGTACTACCATTAGAGATGAATATCTGGATAATATTAACAAAGAATGAAATTGTTGGAGCCATATGTGACGTATAATGGCACAGTAGGATGATCATGCCCCCTTAGAAAGTAAAAAGTAAAGGTCCCTTTTCCACACCTTTAGTGTATAGGGCATATAGGGCTAGGCCTTTATTTTTATAGACCAGTCGGCACAAGATGGGTGATGTGGTCAGCATCAACCCGGGGCCGACCTGGGAGTCACAGTCATTTTAAAAAAAAAGTCCAGCCTCGCCAGGGAGCAAACCCACCACCTTCCAATCCTCACGCAGCGTCTAGCCGCTATGTCACGGTAACTCCCTTATGCCCCCTTAGATTAAAAAGTAAGTTAGTTGACTGTCCATTAAAGGAGGTTGTCGAACTAGTCCCAGAATTTTCTGGCTGCTTTTAATGGGAACTTTTTATGTTCAGCAGTTTTACCATCATCATCAAGTGCCTTGCCAGCTGATGTAGATATTCACGCATCTCCTCAGATCTCTGTCTTTGGTGTTCTGGTTCATTTCCACTGATGATATTCCATTATGCAACTGTCGTAAGCCATCCACAATCATTTCTTTTGGGATACCTCCTCTTCTGCCAGTGATCTTTCCTGTCATCACGATATTTTCCAGTGCTCCAGTTCTCATCGCATGACCAAAGAATTTTGTTTGTCTCCTTCTCCTTACCATTTCTTGCTGAATTGCCGATTTTGGCATTCTGCTACCAAACCGCCCGCAGCTTGTATTGAATCTGGCACCTCCGCATTGCAAAGCACATTAGCAATGCTTATGCCACAGATGCCAACTTGCAGTATGTACATTGTTTTCATAAAGGTTTGCTCTTAAACATATATGTGGAGTTTTTCAAATTTTCCATTTTTTGAATATATGTGTCTTATGGACTGTTGAGTTTGGGATGGTTTGGTTACCTTTTATAGATTCTATCTAGTGCCTGGTATTCATTTCATTATGTAGCTTCAGATGTGCGGTTTCACACAAGACTGCTTTTAAATTCCTTGGAAAGCCAAAATGAGTAATCCAGATGTTTTGAAGGATGCAAAGACTCGAAGGCAACATATTATAAAAACAAAAGATGCGGATATATGGGCCTGCATAGTCTTGAGGTATGGTGTCTACCTTGAGTGCTAGAGGCCCCGGTGAAGGCTGGGATTTTTTCAGTTTGCGTGGACTTCTAGAAATTCCTTCTGGTCTCTGGGTAGTGAGATCGGATGCCCATGTGTATTGTTGCGCACCTAGATAATTCCTTGGCAGTTGGAAATTTAAAAAAAGAGTAACCTAACAGTGCTGCCTGAACAAAATTTGGAGTTTAAAATCTACCCAAATATTTCAGGATCCTCGCCAGTGCTACGGAGCCCGTGCACTCCGCTGAGCTACTTCGGACTCAGACTTGAGAAGAAGACTGGAGCACTACCCGTGTGTCATGATGTTGACCCGTTGTTCAGAACCTCAAAGAAACAGATATAAATTTTTTGAGGGGCTGCAAGAAACATATATAAATTTTTGGAGGGGCTGCCATATGAGAAGAAACTAACATGTTGTGACACCAGGAAAGATTTATAGAGAGAGAAACAGAGGAAGACACAAGAAGATTCTTGACAAGCCTGTGCCATGGCACAGAAGGGTGTCAGGACACAAACTGCTGTATCAGTGCTTTTCAAGCTGGAGGACACAAGGAAGTTTCAAGGAGGTGGGCATCAAGCAGTTTTGACATTGAGTGTCTTTGTTCTCGTTATAACCTGTTTTACTAATTTTGTTGTTGTTGGTCCAGTTGAATTATAAATAAAATATTCTTTTTAAAAACTATATATAAAAGAAAATGCCAAGGGCATTACGTTTGATTAATGTGAATGTTTTTGTCCTTTTTTTCTTATTAATTTTAGTGGGAGATGCCTTTTCATATATTGGGGGGGGGGGGGGGGGGGGGGCGTCACCTGAGATAGGTTGAAAAACCACTTGTAGTCAATCAATGCAGAGGCATCAAATGAAATTCTGCAGTTGGATAAAAGAAGGGGGGAAAAAGAAAGATGGTGAAGAATATTCTAGAATACCTAAGGACGCAGAAAACAAATGCAGACATTTTAATTAGTGGAGAGGCATTGTTGCCAGTGACAGTTGGCAACAGACAATTAGGATGATGATCACTGTTCATGATGTTGTGTAAATGGATGCAAGGATAGCATCTCTGTAAATACATTTTCTTATTAAAAGATCTCCTGGGTAGAGTGGAGGGTGAGAGAAAGCCAGGACACATGGATGGCCTAGATTCGTGGTTCTCAACCTGTGGGTCGCAATCCTTTTAGGGGTCAAACAACCTTTTCACAGGGGTCGCTTAAGACAGTCAGAAAACACATATTCATTAAACTTATGAAGTAGCAAGGATAATAATTTATAGTTGGGGGTTACCACGACATGAGGAACTGTATTAAAGGGACACCACATTAGGAAGTTTGAGAACCTCTGGCCTAGATTAACTGCTAAATGCAGTTAGCTCTGGTTATATAAAGTTATTTTCATTGTTGATGATGTGACACATTTTCATTGTTGTAAAAAAACCAAAAAGTAAAGGTCCTTTTTCCATGCTTTTAGGCATATAGGGCTAGACCTCTATTTTTGTTGACCAATAGGCACAAGATGGTGATGTGGTCAGCATCACGCCGGCCGCCTCTACTTCCCGGGACTGCACCTGGTGCCCACTCAAGGCTGTTTTTAAAGAAAGTTTGGCTTTGCCAGGGAGCGAACCCACGACCTTGTTTCATTGTTGACTGTATGATAAATCATTGGCATTGTTTACTTTGCTATTGGGCAAATACAAATCTGATGACGGTGTCGATTTTGTTTTGCTTTTAAGCTCTTGTGGTATGATGTAGTTTTCTTAGCCTTAATATTAAAAAAACCTGGGTAGTGAACAGTGGAAGCTGCTGTTCGTTCATTCGTACATCACAAGTGATGAGGACCACTCTTTCTTTCATCCGTCATGAAATTGAAGTTGAATGTTTGCGAGTCCAGAGGTGACTTAAAAGTCCAATTCGTGCCCGGAAGAGTCTTGGGCAATGAGGGTAGGGCGCAGTTTCTGTAGACAAAGGGACTGTTTGACAGACGCTTGCCAGCCAGAATGAAGATCTAGAGTTCAAATTCACATCAAAGATATTCATCATAACTGACTTTGGCTGCCAGGTCCACCTGGCAGTACATGGGTACCAGGTAAAGTCCAGGGAAGTAAAAGTGTTCAATGAAGAATTGACATCACAGTGCTGCTAAGAAAGGACTTTGATTGAATATTAGGAAATGGGTAATGAATGTTACGAATACCTTGGACGGCCAGAGTAACTAACAACGATTGCTTGAAAGAAGCTAATGAAAGTAGATCTCTATATACAACAATAAGAAAAAGACAAACACTGTTCTCTGGCCACATAATCGGAAGAGAGACATTGGAGAACTTCGTGACAACTGGAGAGATCAGTGGAAAATAGGGTAGAGGTAGACCAAGAGAGACAAATCTGGGTTGGCTGAAATGATGGCATGGAGGGATATCATCAAGAGAGCTGTTCCAGGCAACCAAGGATCGTGATCTGTGGAGATGCATGAGCGCCTAAGCCAGTTTACAGAGCACATGATGATGATGATAGCTCATAAGCCTTTCATTCCCCCTCTTCAGCAGCAAGCAAAGAGTTCCAATTCCGATGGCACCATTAACTGTCTGATTGTATATTCGTATCACTTTTTCCTTGAACGCTGAGCATCAGCCAGATAAATTCCTTGTAGTGCCATTCTCCTCAGGCCGTAATGATCTATTTGTGCCTCTGTACTGTTTACTCTCTCCCAAAGGGCCCTCACAACATCCAGCTTGTTGTACATCAGTTCTCCCCATGTGGGTTCCAGGGCCCCATTGTGGGGAAAACAAGAATAGACCCACCGCCTTTCCAGCAAACATTTAATAGGAGTAGACTAATTGGGGACTTCCGCAGAAGTCGGAGTGCTCGAGCAGCAAGGAACAACCAGCTGTACACAAATAAACCATTAAACGGATGTACACGCAATACCTAGGCCCTGCCACAAAGCCAAAGTCCAAATGGATGAACAAACCAGGACTTTCCGCCGGAGCTTACAGCCGGTGAACAAAGAAGAAGATGCAACAGTTCATCCCCAAGTGGCGCAGAATCAGCTAGCCTGTCTGCCTGCTTGTTTTCCAACACACTGGAGAAAATATCCAAAGGACGCTAACTACCTGGAACTCCCGAAGCGATGCTTGCCACTCTACATGGAGCATGCTTGTTCTCAACATGCTCTGTGAGTCAGCTACGATTACGACAAATGTGTGGAAGTAAAGGGGGCCAGGCTGGTGTTGACTACATCAATCATTGAGTGCTGATTGGTTTATGAAATGATGCCACTAAATGCTTGATGTGAGATGCAACAAAGGCAGAAAAATGGTCCATTACTTTATTTGCTTTGTAACTCACTCAGCAAACAAAAGACCCATCAAATTGTTATTGCACTAGGCATTCTTCACCACACAGTGTGTTTGTGTATGCTGTCTCGCTAGATATTATTTATTTCTCAGAACAAACAAATGTTATGTTGCTTCACAGTAAATGTTATCTCACCAGACATTTTTCTCACCATGCAGTAAACATTACCTCACTGGACATTTTTCTCACCATGCAGTAAACATTACCTCACTGGACATTTTTCTCACCATGCAGTAAACATTACCTCACTGGACATTTTTTTTTCACCATGCAGTAAACATCACCTTACCAGACATTTTTTTCACCATACAGAAACAAATGATATTTCAATAGACATTTTTACTAGTACAGTAAACATAATCTCAACAGACCATTTCACCATACAGTAAACAATTGTTATATCACCATTTTTTTTACACCATACAGTAAACAATTGTTATATCACCAGATGTTTTTCACCATATGGTAAAAAAATGTTATCTCACCAGACATTTTTCATCATACAGTAAACAAATGTTATCTCGAGACATTTTTCACAATAAAGTAAACAAATGTTATCTCGAGATATTTTTCCCTATACAATAAACAAATGTTATCTCACCAGACATCTTCCCCCATACACTAATCTATTATCCAGATAAAAGTTCAAACAAGAAAAACACCTTGGATGTTATTTTCTAATGAAATCTAGCGCTGCTAATATACCTCCACTTTCTTTCAGATTATCATTTCTGCTCTCTCGCTCTTCCTGATTTGATGAGTACATTTTTCAGTACTCAATTTATTTGTAATTTGTCTTGTTCAGTCATTACCCAGATCATCATTTTTGCTCTCTCCTCTTGATATTTTGTGTTCTCTCCTTTTAGTTTAAATTTTTCTTTTCTCTTTTATTCTGTGATTGTTCAAGTCTGCGATTGTTAGCATTGAGCTGGTACGAAGATTTGTGTATTTTATTTGAGTGGTTTTCTATTCTAGTTTGGTTTCCGACTAATTCATTTTTGCGCTCTTTACAACAAGCAAACTGTTTGTAGCTCACAAATGTAGCACAAGGAGAACAAAGATAAACAAGGGAGAGAAGTAATGCAGTGGTGTCGCTGGGGTCAGTTCCCTTCAATGGTACCAATGAATTTTTGGTAAGCTTCCTCGGTCATCAGGGTGTCAGTTTTTGTGTTTGGATGTAGATCTAGCTTGAACAGCCAACCTGGTACGGTGAAAGTTTAAAAACGAAATTTATTGTTGAATTCAGAGTATCCTGAAATGTGATCACAAGAGGCATTCTAATATAGCTCTCTGTCTGTCCATATCTCTTTCTCGTGCGTGTGGGTGGGGGGGATATGAACAGAAAAAATAGGCATACTGGAACTATAGGACTAGACCTATATTTCATAGAATAATCCACACTTGTTGGGTGATGTGGTCAGCATCATGCTGGCTGCCTTTACTTCCCAGGACTTTATATGGTACCCTTTTAAGGCTGGGTCGACCTGGGGCCACTCCTGCATGAGAGTCCTACGTTGCAACTGCTCGGCCAGCCAATTCACATATGGGAACACAACTGACATTACTTATATAATAAAAACACACACATAGATATGCCTAAATGAACAGAAAACAGCAGAAGATGTTCTCTGCAATCACCTATCCTTTACTACTACTTCTTCTTTGTCTTCACAAGCTGTATACTCCGGTGGATAGGTCTGGATGTTTGTCCACTTCTAGATGTTTGTCCACTTCTGGATATTTGTCTTGTTCCAAAACTTGTGTTTTGTATGCATATCTACTTTACAGATCTGGCTTATTTGTATGCAGACTGTTGTTTCCTTGCCTCCTAGACAGATGCACTCTGACTTTGAAGGAAAAACACCACTAATTAGTCGACCTTTTGAGACGTGCTTGTTAGGGAAAAAGTGGTATATTCTTTTTGCCCTGCAAAAAAGGACTCCAGAACCCACACAGAAAACCTCTTAATTACAAAAACATGATCACAGCTGACTCAATGGACACTACAGCCACAGTTTTCTAGTTGCACTCTCCATTCAGTGACTTGCAGTCATGCTCTAGTTAACCAATTATATGTATATAATTTTCTCGAAAGCTGAAATATTTTGGTCATATCAAGCGCCACGACAAATTGGAAAAAATTATAGCAGAAGGCTTGGTACCAGGAAGGAGGGGCAGGGGCCGACCGACACGAAGATGGGCACAGGATATAAGTGACTCCTTGAGTGTGAAAGTTCATGAGGCGGGAGAACTGGCAAGAGACCGAGTTTCTTTCAGGCAGACTGATGAGAGCGACGTTTTGCAAAGGACCTGCTACATGATGATGATGATATATATATATATATATATTATATATAATATATATATATATATATATATATATGCATATTTTATATGTACTCAAAACATATAATATATATGTGGCATTTTTAAATGTACTCAAAACATATAAGCAATGGTTAGTCTTCTTTCAATCCTTATCATGTGGGGATAACTGTAATGCCTTTCCACATCCTTCTATCACATGTACTGCCAATAACTGTTTTATAAGAAGTACAGATTTGCATCAGATTATCATGCCAAGGTGCCAGTTTAGAGCCCAGCTGCAGCGATCTGGCAGCAGACTGTCTTGTGTTGATTTCAACACTGGTACTTAGAGCTGATCGTTCAGAAAGCAATGGCAAACTAGTGAATGTCAATTTGCCTAGAAAAACCACTATAGCCATACCCAAAAAAAAAATGCTGGGGTTGGCTTTCCTATGTCCTATACAGGATATGCAGTTAGCTTTAAAAAAAAAAAAATATTTTCTGATTTTTAATTTACCGTCTGCAAGAGGTGAGGAGTTGACCAAGCTTGGTTTGTCTGCCAACTGTTTGTTGACCTCCGTCACTGTACCACCTACTGGACTAAACACTTCACTTGCGGCCTTGACACTTTCCAGACAGCCAGCGACATCTGTCACAGACAAGCAAATGTTCAAACTTTCTGTCCAAATCAATGTGCCATACATATGTATTTGCCAGTCAGTGTTATATATGACTGGCTAGTCTTTATGTTTATCAATCAATGTGTCATGTAATTGACTAGTCCTCACATCTGCCAGTCAATGTGTTATATGATTGGCTGGCTAGTCTTCATGTTTATCAATCAATGTGTCATACGAACAGCTAGTCTTCACATTGGCTAGTCTTCATGTTTATCAATCAATGTGTCATACGATTGGCTAGTCTTTACATTGGCTAGTCTTCATGTTTATCAATCAATGTGTCATACGATTGGCTAGTCTTTACATTTGCCAATGTGTTATATGATTGACTGGCTAGTCTTCATGTTTATCAAATAATGTGTCATGTGATTGGCTAGACTTCACATTTGCCAGTCAACGTGTCAAATGACTGGCTCGTTTTCATGTTTTTAATTTATCAATGGGTCAATCGGAACATTCTTATGCAGGCTTTGCCATCTTCAGCAGCCAGCAGAGAGTTGCGGTTCCAATGGTACAAGTAGCAGTTGGATTATATATGTCCATCTTGCTCTTTCCTTGAGATAGAGTGATGGCCAAATCCCCCAGTAACTCCCTACAGCACAATACTGACCACACCATAATGATCTACTTGTGCTTCCACATTGTTCGCTTGCTGCCAAAGGGCCTTAGCCACATCTAGCTTGTCATGACTCAAGTCACCACCCAGTGATACAGTACCACTTAATCTTTCTGCTCGTTCATTACCCAACACACGTGCATGTAATGGGGAAAATATACAAAGGACAGCAACTACTGGTGCCTCTGAAGCAATGCTTTTCATTCTGAACAGAGCATGCCCTTCTCCACCTGTCTCAGCATATTCTGTGAGTCTGTTAAGCTGGTTCTCAAGCTAGTTGAAAGCTCCTGTGACAGCCTCTACCTCCATTCTCAAACTAGACGATGTGGTATCATATCCTAGACTTTGCTGTACCAAGTAGCATCCATTCACTCTTGCAATGAATCCACATGCAATTTTGTGTGTCTAAACATAGATCCATGGGGATGGAGCAAGTGTAATAGGCTCATCTTCAAGTTTATCAACCTAATACATCATGTGTGAGAGGCTACAAAAGTGAAATGCTTGTATCATCTTCTTATTAGAGTAACTGACCCTCATTCGGCAGCTGTAGCCTTTTGCAACTTGATAAGTTTAAAGACAGGTTACCTATTGCATCCATTAAATAAATCGAGACTTTGGATTCAACAGTTACAGCAGACTTGAAACAGGCTTCAATGATCAACTTTCACACTGAAATCCCCCATCTTACAATCTGTAGGCAATGTAATGTTAGCTGTCTGTCTAAACCAGAGGTTCTCAAACTAATGTGGTCTACCACTCCATTTTTTTTCAGTGAACACAATTATCTATCTTGAACTGAGCTGAGTGAAAAACTGACATCACAGCACTCAGCACATTCATGTTTCTCCAGTCATCTTCAGCAGCTAGCACATTCCAGTGGTACCAGCAGCAGCTGTATGTTCAACTTGCTTTTTCTAGCATCTTCTGGAAATCTGCTTTCAATAAGTCTTCTTCTTCTTCCTCCTCTTCTTCTCTTCTTCGTCTGCTCCTCCTCCTCCTGCTGCTGTTGCTCCTCCTCCTTTTTCTCCTTCTTAGCATTCATCCGCTATAAACTCCGGTGGAAATTTCCAGTTGAATGTGCACTTCAGTTTTGTAAGCACATCTGTTTTACAAATATGTAGACTGTTGATTCCTCGTCCCTCTGGCAGATGCAATCCAACCTCAAAGGATACTTCCCCAGTTAGTCGCCTTATGTGACATGCCTTTTTAGGGAGGCAGTGAGTCAATTCTTTTCCCTCAGTATGGGGCCCTAGAACTCACCCGGGGAACTGTCATTAAATGAACAATCATCATCATCATCATTCCGTAACTCTACGTGTCGTTGGGTCATCAGTTTTTGTTGACTGACTGATCAGTTCTCTCTACCTTTGGTAGTCAGTTGCGATGGACTTCATGGTTGCATGCCTGAGGCCTGTCCAGTCAGTCAGGTTCTGTAACCAGGTTTTGTTGGTCTGCCTTTTCTCCTCTTTCCCTCTACTGAGCCCTGCAGTATTGTTGAGGCGGTTAGATCTTATTACATGTCCATACCATTGTATTTTCGCTTTTTCACTGTAGTTAAAAGAGGTTCATAGTTGCCAATCTGCTGTACAATTTTATGGCGAACCTCTTCGTTTGTAATGTGGTCTCTGTATGATGTTGCTAATCTGCTGTACAATTTTATGGCTAACCTCTTCGTTTGTAATGTGGTCTCTGTATGATGTTGCTAATCTGCTGTACAATTTTATGGCGAACCTCTTCGTTTGTAATGTAGTCTCTGTATGATGTTGCTAATCTGCTGTACAATTTTATGGCTAACCTCTTTGTTTGTAATGTGGTCTCTGTATGATGTTGCTAATCTGCTGTACAATTTCATGGCGAACCTCTTCGTTTGTGGTCTCTGTATGATTTGCCAAGAATTTTTCTGAAACGTCACATTTTTAATGAACAATCAGAAAGCAATAAACACATGGTGTCTGTGGCTTAGGCGTTCAGAAAGACTGTGGTAGCGATAAATGACCGCTCAGAAAATGATATCAAACTACTCAATGTCAAATTTGTCTAGAAAAATCACAACAGCCAAACAATGCCGGGGTTGGTTCTGCAATGTCCTGTCAAGGATACACAACTCACTTTCTAACTTTACGTATCTTCTACATCTGTCAACATTGACAACATCCTTGACTTAGGAGCCGCAAACATAGTTTGTAATTCTGAAGTACACAGCTGGATTTCACCTGCAGATTATCTGGCAGCAGACCACTCTACCCTGATTTCGACAATGGTCTTGAGAGCTGACCATTGAGAAAGAAATGGCAAAGTACTTAATGGAAAAACTGCATGGTAAAACCACAAACAGCAACCAATATAACACAAGACAGCACACAAAATAAACTTTTAAGGGCAAACACAGAAGAGGAAAAAGACATACAGATGGACTAATTTAGTTGGTCTGTGTTCTGGCTGATTGATGTGCCTTATGGAATAATACTGTATGTACCGCAAACTTCTCGTGACTGACTACTTCATCAGTGACATACTGCAGTTCTGATGGCAGCAGTATTGGCCACCTCTAATGGCTACCTTATGCATTTGCTGCATGTTCATGTTTCTGCATTTTGCCAGGAGTAACTCAATAGGCTGCAATATTGTTGATTTCAGTTGCCTTTTACAACAAGCTACATATGGGGCAGTTTATCT
Source organism: Candidula unifasciata (assembly GCA_905116865.2). NCBI lineage: Eukaryota > Metazoa > Mollusca > Gastropoda > Stylommatophora > Geomitridae > Candidula > Candidula unifasciata. The sequence continues at coordinate 254,072 of CAJHNH020008545.1, forward strand.
CTCTCTCTCTCTCTCTCTCTCTCTCTCTCTCTCTCTCTCTCTCTCTCTCTCTCTCTCTCCCCCCCCCCCTCCCTCCCCCAAATGGGGCTCATAATCCACATGACCTAATGTAAGAGGATCAAACAATAAAAGCATTACAAACATTAAATACAATAACATAAACAAGCAAGTAACTTTACCATTAGCTTCCAACTTTGTGCCCACTTCTGGAGTCTCAACATAAACAATTTCACCCAGTTGCTCCTGTTAAACATGTACAGAAATATATGAATCTTTTAGTTCTTCAAGTCCCAGTCAAGGCAAACCTGGGCCCCATTTTTCTGGACCATTTTTGGTATTCATTTTTATGAAGTTAGCTTGACCCATGGACAAAGAAAAGAAGAAATACTGACATTTTAAAAGATCTTGACATCTAGAAGGATTGGCTAATAAACAGCATCTTGTCTCAGAAGCTGAAATATTTTGGTCATATCAAGCGCCATGGTGGACTGGAAACAAAAAACTATAGCAGAAGGCATGGTACCAGGAAGGAGGGACAGGGTCCGACCAACAAGAAGATGGGCACAGGATATAATGATTCCTTGGCTATGAAAGTACATGAGGCAGGAGAGCTGGCGAGAGGCCGAGTTTCTTTCAGGCAGACCGTGATGAGAGCAATGTTCTGCAAAAGGACTTGCTAAATGATGATGACGAGGTTGACCCCCAAAAAAACACTGGAAAAAAAAAACGCTGCTACTTCAGAGGACTGAACACAGATTACTTCATGGCAAGCCAGTGCACTTGCCACTATGCCTCCTATGCCTTGATAAACTTTAGCGTAAAGTTCTGATTGTTCATCCATATCTGAGACTTTGGTCTTTTTCCAGAACTTGCATACCCCTTTTACACACCTGGCTTATTTGTATGCAGACAGTTGGTTCCTCGCCGCTCAGGCAGATGCACTCCATCTTCATAGGAAGCACCCCTAATTAGTGTACTTTTATGACATATGATGTGTTCCTTCAGGTAGGAACATACAAACATATGATGTGTTCCTCTGGATAGGAACACACAAACATATGATGTGTTCCTTTGGGTAGGAACATACAAACATATGATGTGTTCCTTCGGGACTGAAAGAGCTGGTCACCTCTCACAGCCATGGTTGGGTCTATTCCAGCGGCTCTCAACCTTCCTAAAGCCGTGACCCTTTAAAACAGTTAATCGTGTTGTGGTGACCCCCAACCATAACATTATTTTTGCTTCTTCATAACTTCACTGAGTATGTTTTTTTTTAAAATGATGTTAGGCGACCCCTGCAAAAGAGTCAATTGACCCCCGAAGAGGTTGCAAAAAACAGGTTGAGAACCGCTGGTCTATTCAGTCAGTCAGGTGCTATCTTCAAAGTTACCGTTGGCTCTAATTGTCCTTTACTGACTATTGTCCCCTTAGCTGAATTCTTAATGAACAGATACACTAACTCTTAGTTTCAGGCACAAGTTATTTTAATTCCCTGTATCATAAGACGGATTGGTTGGAAAAAATTATAGCAGAAGGCATGGTACCAGGATATAAGTGACTCCTTGAGTGTGAAAGTTCATGAGGCAGGAGAACTGGCAAGAGACCGAGTTTCTTACAGGCAGACTGTGATGAGAGCGACGTTCTGCAAAGGACCTGCTACATGATGATGATGATATCATAAGAAATTGTTATTTTACCTAAAAATACTTCTATCTGAAGTAGTTAAAACGTTAACACTATGTGACAGAAATGGTTACAGTAACCATAGGTGTAGGCTGAGGGTGTAACAACTCATCATCATTATTCCATAACACTGCGTGTTGTTGGGTCACCAGCTGGCTCTTGACTGTCTGATCAGTTTCCTCCACATTTGGCAGTCAGATGCGATGGACTTCATGGTTGCCTGCCTGAGGGCCTGTCCAGTCAGTCAAGTTCTGTATCCAGGTCTTTCTTGGTCTGCCTCTTCTCCTCTAATCAGCCCTGCAGTATTATTTTTGAGAGGCCGCTGGATCTTATTATATGTCCATTTTCCATCTTTTCGTGCAACAAATGACTGGGACAAAGAAGTTAAAGCCATTCAAGCATCCAAGCAGAAACTGACAAACCCATACCTGAGCGTAATGTGAAATTCCAACAGTTCCCTTCCCATTACTTATTGACACCCATTCATGCTTGTCTGTGTAAAAATGTGCTGTGGGAATACAAGAATCAATTTTTTAAATCCAGGATTACATCAAATGAATACATTTAAGGTAATCTGAAGTAGACAAGTCAAAATGAAATTAATTTGGACACTTTTTCAGTCACAAACAACACACCATATGTGCTGGATATCACTGATGTGCACCAGTCAACATGTTTTGTATAACTGTACATCTTAAGTTTAGTCCGGCAAACTAAATCAACCCAACAATACAAGTCACCTACATGACTGGTACCTTTCCGTCTTCCCAGACAAGAGTGTTCTTTTTTAGCACTAAGAGGAGGAATGGGACTCACAGCTCACGGCTATTGCGATTGTGACTAGCAAGCCCCGCCCACGTTAAGAAAAGTCTTCCACAATTATAGCATGAGTTTTCAGGACTGTTGTTGTCAACATTCATGTTTAGTCTGTTTCTTCTCAGACACTCAGCTCTCACCCTGTCTGTATTAATTTCTTCCTTCATTCTCATTCTCTTTCTGAAGTGCTTCCTCCATACAACACGGTCCATGGCATTGTGTTCCCACGAGTCCACCTTAATACTTGTATCATTCATGTCCCACTTGCACACATCTTCATATCGTAGTAGAGGTCGGCCTCAACATCTTCTGCCTGTTTTTAATTCATCACTAACGATGTCCTTAGGGACCCTTCCCTCCTCCATGTGTAACTCAGCCACCTGAGCCTTCATAGACTGAGCACTGAGACAACTTGTAATACCTGCTCTTTCATCCATAATGTACTGGGTATTCGGACCCCCTGGTTGCAGTGTTTGTTGTCATCAGTATTGCTTCAGTCAGGCTTTAGCTATGATCTTCTGGCACTGAAAGAGTTTAGCTGACTTTCTACTTTATAATTAATATATTAACTCTTTGAGTCAAAAGGAAGGCATCATATGTTCAAAGGGGTTACCTAGAAGCTCAATGAACGCATGATGCGCCGATTTTATTACTTTCTTTACTACCCCCTGGGCCTGTGATGCTAAACCCCCTGGGACTCAAAGAGTTAATGCCCACAAGCATGTTGTAAGAGTCAACTAATTGACAGTTTCCCTCAAAGTCGGAGTCCATCTGCCTGAGGGGCAGGAAACCAACAGTCTGCATGAGTCAGACCTGTGAAATGGATGTACATGCAACACTCAGGTTCTGGAATGACACTGGAGTCCAGAAGTGGATGAACAACCAGAACTTTCTGCCGGAGTTTGCAGCCGGTGAAGGCATAGAAGAAGAAGAAAATAATTAATAATCATTACCTGCTAGTAATTTACTTATAGGAAGTACTTATTTAATTTTGACAAAGAATTAAAATAGTACCATATGATTTTATTTCATAATCTGACTGGATTTAAAACATTTTTAAGATTGTTTTCCCAAATGTCTGTGGTATGCCATTCACATTGTTTTCCCAAATGTCTGTGGTATGCCATTCACATTGTTTTGCCTAATGTCTGTGGTATGCCATTCACATTGTTTTCCCAAATGTCTGTGGTATGCCATTCACATTGTTTTCCCTAATGTCTGTGGTATGCCATTCACATTGTTTTCCCAAATGTCTGTGGTATGCCATTCACATTGTTTTCCCAAATGTCTGTGGTATGCCATTCACATTGTTTTCCCAAATGTCTGTGGTATGCCATTCACATTGTTTTCCCAAATGTCTGTGGTATGCCATTCACATTGTTTTCCCAAATGTCTGTGGTATGCCATTCACACCCTTTATGGCCACGTTTTCTGAAACTTTTTCAGTAGTTCACTTATAAAATGCTTACTAAAATACTACTGTTTTGTTTTCGAAATCCAAAACCACTGTCGCATTTTTTCACGCCGATTTTATGTTAATTAGGCCCATACTGCATCAAATGCATTTAAGAAATGCCTATGGTATACTGTTAGGTATCACTGTCCTGACTGCTGCTAAGGGATTCATTTAAAAAATAGTTATTGCCATAGACTGTGTACATTTAGTCACTTCAACCCGAAATTTTACTGGGTCGCAAGCAGATTGTATCTCCTGTCCTGATTATACAATGTGTCTGTGGTGGTATCCATTATTAAAATGTTAACCCTTTGGGGACGACTGGGTCCATCTATCGGCCCAACAGCAAAATAGGCAAAAAGACAACTGGGCCCATCTGTCGGCCTGGTAATATGAGCCTTGAGATTGGCTGGCTGGTCTTTATGCCAGCTAATCAGACTGCTTCTTGCATGTTTTTTTTTACACATGTGGGCTGTTCAATGGTGGTTTTCGTGAAAGTTTTTGTGTTCTGTAATTTTACTTGAATCTTTTACTTTGTGTGTGTGTGTGTGGGGGTGGGGGAGACTTCTGTCTGACAATGGTTAAATATAGTAGGAGGCAGGAAAAGGAGTAGAAACATATGTAAAAGATGTCTAGAGGGCCTACATGGGCCTTATCTGCCAAAACACAAGTGTTAGGACTTATTCAGGCTTCATTCATAAGAAAAATTATCCACATTGTTCAGTTTAGTCGCATTTGTCTAAAGTAATACAAAATGCACTCATGCATAAATAAGCAAATTTGATAGCTAATTTGAATAAATGTGAAGATCTCAGTGTGATTGACAAAGACTGTGTTAGTTCATTCAATTCCCTTTACAAATATATATATAGTTTCGTATCTGTTAATTAAACGCTTTATTTTCTCTAATTTGTGTGTGGAAACTAAGAGAATCCCCTCCTGCAGTTAGTAAGGCTTCGTCTTCTCGTAACTCACTAACCCAAACTTCAAAAAGTCTCTGTCTCCAAAGGGTTAATAAGGCTCTCCTCCGAACGGCATCATAATATTATGGCGGCCATAAAATATCCACAAATATCTGAATGGGGCTCAGTTCTATTAAAAATATGCCGGCTCTGTATAAGGAAACAAATGCTCTAACAGGGTCTCAGTGATATGTTACTTGCGGACCTGTTTCTGTGACTGTACCTCACCGTCGACTGTATCATCTGCGCCGCTGTGCGCGGCGTGGATGGGGGCTAAACCTGATGGCTGGGACTCATGAGCAGCAGCTACCACATCTACTGCAAATTCCTCCAACTAATTTGCTTGTGAGTCCTAGGCACTTAGTTTAGCCCCCCATACGCGCCGCGCATAGCGGAGCGGGGGATATGCTCTGTAAGTTTAATCGCGTTTTGCGCATGCCGAAAAGGGTGAGGATACAGGTCGGCAGGTCTGACATCTACCGCTGCTAAATCCTCAATCGGGCGAACAGTATTGCTAATCTGCATCGGAGCGCGTGGTCTACCCGTCATATCGCTTTCATCATCTGTAATGTCTCGAAATAGTCAACGGTCGCTATTATCGTCTGCTACTACCGTGTGCAATGTTGATATTGTCAAGTTACCCTAGTTTTGCCGCCATTTGTTCCTTGGGAGAAAGTCCGTATTTTAGATATGCCTGAGCCCCGTTCGGAAATTTTATGGCCGCCATAATATTATGATTATGATGCCGTTCGGAGGAGAGCCGTTAATAATATTGCCCGCTTGGAATTGAAGGTTTCACTGAAGCATCGTTGGATTTAATATTTTAATCTATAAACAGCTGTGATGGTTTCATAAGTAAAAAGCTAAAATATGATATAATTTAAAAAAAAATTGTCACAAACATCCCTAAGTTAGGTCTAGGAGTGAGTAGGTAGGAGCCAGTCCAGTTTTGTACAGTGACAGCCGACTGTCATTGTTGGTGTCTGCATATTATTAACAGGATCTACAGTGAATACAATTTATTCTGATGTAGTCAGAGAACTCACCAGCCAGACATCTGGAAACACTAAGCAACCGTGTTGGAACAGCGCTGCTAGTGTCATGTCTTGCTAAAAAGACACGGTTCCTAACTTGTTGCAGAACATGTCTCATCACCAAGGGCGCTGCCATCTTTACGACCTCGCTGTACTCTGACCCTAGACCTTTGACCTTATTAGCAGAAAATATTTCCGCATTTGGTTCCCTTCTGTAGATATTTTCTGGTCGCAGAGACGCGGTTTTTAGTAGAAAGATATGTGTGTTCCGGGACCCCACTGAAAATGGAAAGGGGGGGGGGGGGGGGGGGGGTCGAAGCAAGGAAACAACAGCTTTATTTAAATAAGCCAAATCTGTAACATTATATGAAATTAGAGTATAAGTTGTATCATATACAACACTAGTGACCATTTGAGGCTGGGTCGGTCTGGGAGCTAGGGTCATTTATTTAATTATTTATATTTTAAAAATAAGTGTGTGTGTGAATATACAAATACATGCGTGTGGTGTGTGTGTGCAAACACGTATACATGCATTTCCATGGGCGTGCACTCGGAGATGTATGTATACGTGTGTGTAAATGCAAACATGCATACGTGCATTCGCAAGCGGGCCTGCACACATGTAGTTTACGTGTGTGTGCGTATATATATATATATATATATATATATATATATATATATATATATATATATATATAATGTGTGTGTGTGTGTGTGTGTGTGTGTGTGAAAGCATCCCCACGCCAACTGTATTTAATTGTCAGCAACCAAAACTATATCGCTGCGGCAACCTGAGACCAAAACCCCAGACATCATGCAGTGCTCATGCTGCAATAGGGCGTGGCCCTGCCGCAGCAGCCTATCGTGCAGATACTGTTCTGGGTCCCACGATTTCAAAGAGTGCCCGCTAGCCAAAATTGACACTAATTTCAAAAAGCCGAACAGCAACCGCAAGTGCTCCAACTGTTCCGGTGCACACGGCGCGAGATACATGGGCTGCCCATATCTCCAACGTTGCAAGAAGGCACTAACAACAGCCCACGAGAAAGCCAGAAAGAGATACGAGGCACCCAGGTTCCCAATAGCAACAAAGCAGCCAAGAGGGAAGTCAACACAACACACATAGGAGAGACGAGTTGATAAGGCGATCACAGCCACAAAAGACCCTCAAATTTCGCTACAAATTTCTGAAATTTTAGCTGAAATCAGATCTCTCCACAAAGAAAAGGTTGATGCTACCGATGCCAACGCCGATAAAACCCAATTGCTAGATCTGATATCACAGATGCGTGACGAAATCAAAGCATTGAAAGAAAACAGACAAGAACAAATCTCACAGCAAACAAAGTGGCTAGCAGAGGCTGAACAAACGCAGAAAAACCAGCTAGAAATGACTCTGAATCTCCAAGCAGAAAAAGCAGCAGAAGAGACCCACCGACAAGAAGAAAGGGAGGAGAGAAGAAAGGAAACCACAGTACTCAAGGAAGCCCGAGAATGCGCTTGTAAAGAAGTCGCCCTAATGGTTCAAGCAAAAGCAGAAGCCAAAGCTGCAGAGCTAGCGGCCAGAACAAAGCGTGTCCTGCTAGAGGCCTCCAACAAAGCTGTAAAGAAACCAAGTATCAGCAAGTCCGACAAATCTACAAATACAGACAATATAAAGCAGACTGTCGACATTAGCACAACCACCGAAACCGAAATCACAGCCTCTGAAACAGTAACAATAACTGATAGTGAAAGCCTTGAGAGCATGGAGGCCAACTTTAAAGAAATGCTCCGAAGCGCGAACGAAAAGATATTTCCACACAGAATGGAGGCGTCATCACTCACAGTGCACCTTTACAACTACCAGGGCAGGATGAACGAAGAGTTTCGATTGCCAAGAGCTGAACACCTGAAAGTGCGTGTTATTAAACACAGACTAATCGAAAAACTAAAAGAAACCTTAACCATACTAGTAAAAAAGAGAGAAGAGCTTCGGAGACTAGCAACAACAACCGTTGATGAAGCAGAGAAGGAGGAGGAGATTATCACACCACCAAGGCACAAGCAAGACAAGCGAGGCGAACGGTGACGCCCCCAGTACTAGAAACCGCACTGTCTTTCCCCTGGATAGCCAGCACCACCCCACCGGAGCCACACCCACCTGCTCCAGTCCCATTGGCGAATAACTACGTAATTACCATAGAGCTAACCAAAAATCTTAACCTAGTAAATTTATGGAAAGAGAAGACAACGGAAACTACCACAGGCCACCCGACGCCCTGAAGCAGATAGCCGAGGGCATTGCACCTAAGGGGACCAGCACTTGGGAACTCCAGTCTCTCTCATGCCACCCTATCCCACACCTCACATATGTTAACAAATGCCTTTCACTCTCATTTCAGATCAAGGGACCTCAACCCACTAAGAGTGAAACCCATCTCTCTGAAGCTACCTGTCGCTCTCATTCTTCCGACCTAGCTATCACATCCCCTAGCACATTCGAGCAAGTTACCTCTATCATTTGCCGCCTACTTTACCAACAACTACTTCTCCACTCTCCGTGTAAAACGGGCTGATCACAACAACTGATTGTGACGGCCCTGGTTGTCCTGAAAAGGAGCATTGTTTGAGACGTTGTGACCCGGTGTTTGTATGGCTTTTCCCGGCGGCTTTACAGAACGGCAACCAAGCAGCAAAAGGGAACCAGCGCGAGGTAAACCAAGCACCAGCAACAATCAGCTAAAACCAACAGTCATCATCAATAAGAGAACTGGACCACACCAGACCCAAAAACCACAAGCACCACACCGCAGCAAGGAAGCAAAGAACCGGAATATCAGGTGTGACTACACACCACAAATAAAAGAAAATCAAATAAGACAGCCAAGGAACCTTCCTTCATATAGCAGGCCTCCGGGCGGCTGAAAAGGGATCAAATTTGGAATTTTCGTTGGACAACTGGAATTGGAAAGGGAACTATTTCGTCAGCATATCGCCATTTATTCACAATTTTCGCCAATACAATGTTATCAGTGCCAAACGTGGACACTTACATCCTCCAACGAACGCAAAATTGTGACAATAGAGATGAAATGCATTAGAAGAGCTGCAGGAGTTCCAAGGAAGAGACAAAATACGAAATCAGACGAATGCTAGGAATAAAGCCAGTCTTACAAGTCATCAAAGAACAACAAGTGGTTTGGACACCTAACAAGAATGCCCTGGTACTGTCTGCCACAGCCACACTAAAACGTTACAACGGGTATAGAGTGAGTGGAAGACCTCAGAAAATATAGAGTGATGGCATTAAGTACAGCCTTACAGTTATGAACGTCAGTCTTAATAGTGCTCTTGACAGAGCTCATCAACGAATGTTACATTCCCCCCCCCCCCCCCCCCCCCCCCCCCCCGACACTTCGCTGAGGTACAAGGTGGAAGAGAAAAAGAATTCACAATTTTCACAACAACCGATATTCCTGTCATAACATGTGTGGATCTTATTATTATTTCACTGTACAAACTGAACAAATCGGGCGATCGTACATATTCCTGTCTAACGAATTCCAGAGAAATTTGACTAAAAAGCTCAACAAAATGGGAAAGAGGAAAACGTGCACAAAACAACACAACGTAACGTTTCGGCCGGGCAGCCTTTTTCAAACACAAGTGGACTACACAAACGAGGAATGGAGAGTATGTAGATCTCTAAGGGGTGACGTGAGCGACGTTTAAAAAATGTGATGCGGAATAAATGAAATAAAATAAAAAAAAAAAGGATGGCTAAAAAAAAATATAGTCACCAAAAAAAAAAAAAAAAAAAAAAAAAAAACCAGTAGTAATTTTAGTATATAATATAATACTGGGAATAAAAGAAATACAAATTTTAATGATACATAAATGATACTTATTAGAAATAGAACAAAGTAATAATATGAAATAAAATAATTAACATTTAAAATGTGATAAGATTATAACTATTTAGATGAAGGTATGTTGGATATTGATACCACTTGGACTAAGAACGCCAAGGCTGTGGATAAGGCGATTTTCCAAAGCAGGCGGACAGTACGATCGCCAGAGCAAGATTTTAATGCTGTGACAGATATATCATCTTTACCGCTGTGGTCAGGGCTATTAAAAGAGGGATTGGTTTGAGTGTCTTTTTATCAATATCGGAGAGGTGTTCCCGGAAACGATCAGCTAGCTTCCTGCCAGTTTCCCCAATGTATGCCTTGCTGCATCGTTTCCAGATAATTGCATAAATTACGTTGCGGGTTTTGCAAGTAAAAGGTTCCCTAACTTGAAAAGAACCATTAGGGAAACTGACCGAAGAAGTCTGGACAACGAAAGGACATGTTTTGCAAGTGCTGCGTGAGCATTGATTAGTCCCAAAAGGAAGTGCTGTGTGGATCGGCAGGAGTCGGCTTCGGACAAGTATGTCTTTAAGGTTGCGGACTCGTCTGTACACTAATCTAAGTTTCTCACTAAAGATAATCTCGGTGTCCCGATCAGAGCGGAGGATGTCCAAATGACGATAGAATACTTTGGAAGCAACAACATTGTTAGGGTGAAAAGTCCCGTCTAACGCCTTGTTTAACGTTTTGGAAAGTTCCAAGCTGATTGTTGATCCTTGTGGCTGCTTCTTGTGGCCAGAATATGTTATTCACTGTATTTAATTTACATGAAAGTGCACATACGCCAGCAGATGTTCGCGCCCTGCCGGATATATATCAGACACATCCTCTTTTCCATGGTTGCCTTGTAGTGTCGGCTCCAATAACCGCGAAGTAATGACAGGATGTGCGAGCCACCCTTGTGTAGCGGCTAACACCAGCCTGTGGATTCGATGGTCGTAAGTTCAAATTAAGGGGCGGGGGGGGGGAGGGGAGGCATTTTTTTTAGATACCTCGCCTCCCTGGTCGACTCGACTTTAAATTGGTACTAGGTAAAGTTTTGGGAAGAAAAGGCAGCCGTCGTGATGATGACCACATTACCCATCAAGGTCTATAAAAATACGAGTCTAACATTATGTCATACGCGAACTAGGAGGTGTAGTGGAGGGTCTGTCTATGTTTAACAAACGGGAGCAGGTAAATGCGATAGAGCTCTGTATCGCTCTGATGCCATATCGGTCGTGCGACAGACCCAGAATTAATGGGCAACTACTTTGAATATTAGCTGCTCGGTTTCGCACGCGTTCACTGTCACAATCTCAGCGCCAAGCGACCCCCACGTGCAATGTCTACCGGCGTAGTAGAGACAAGAACAATATGTAAATTGTCTGCTTAACAAGGTGCCTGGCGGAAAGAACGTGCATGCAAGCGGACGGCAAGCGTGCTTTAAATTTGATGTTTATAAATTGATGCCCCTGTTGTTAGGAGCACTGCGATCAGTTCGTTGCTGATAGTGATTTCACATTTTCTATGTTGACTTGAATAGCGTAAGTATAGTTTACTTAATTAAACTGTGTTGATAGTCTCTTACATACATTCAACACTTTTGTGTGCGCTGTTTCTGTCTATTATCTAAAGTTTCTGTAAACGTCTCAGCTAATTGGACTATTAACCCTCATGATGCCAGTAATTAGTGTTAATCAACAAATTATGAATGTCGTTGTTGCTTCTAACTTTTCTTTACCGGTTATTTGTATCTTTGAAAGGTCCAAAGATCCATCCCAAGAGACTCTGTTCTCAAAAGTTTGTTAGAATATGTCATCTCTTGTAGTTGTACTCCAGGTTTCAGAATCATATAGATGGGTTAGTCATATCAGAGGTTGAAGAATTGTGATCTGTGTCTAACGAGCATGACCATTTGGCTATTATCAATCGTTGGCGCAGTGGACTTCAGATTTTATTTTAGATTATATTTCTTCTGCGGGTATTCTGGAGCAGTGGAAGGATGCACTTAAGTACTTGTTGACAGACATATAGATACACTGTTCTTTATGCGTTGGGATGCCAGATGAGTAGTCTCTATGGAAAACACGCTAAACATGTTTTCAATGCTGTTTGGAAGTTTTTCAAAATCATAATTGATCATGAGAGCTAAATGACTTAAATAGTTGGGACATATTGAAAGAATGTCAGACGACAGAGAAGTAAAAACCCTGTATACACGAGGTAGACCACAAGGCAGATCAAGAAGACAATGAAAAGATCATATCTAGACAGCCCCGCAAACACCTGGTGTCACCAACTGGAAACAGAAGGTCAACCAGAGAGATGAATGGAGGCGGGTGATATCTGCAGCGACTAAATAGGGATTGTTCTTCTGAAGCTGGAAAGCGTCTGCCTGAGAGGCGAGGGACTAAAAGCCAGTCAGACCTGTAAAACGTACACACACATTTAAAGTTCTGGAACAAGTCAAAAGTCCAGAAGCGGACGAACAATTAAAATGTGCCTCCGGAGTTTATAGCATGTGAGCGCTACGAAGAAGAAGAAGAAGATTCAGGTTATGATTTTGTTGTTGTTGTTGTTGTTGTTTTTGTTGTTGTTGTTTTTGTCTAGACCCACTGAGCCCTATCAAGAATATAGTGAATTGCGACTAAACAGGAGTTTGGTGTTATATCGAAAGCTAAGATATCTCAGCATAGCTGTAAATCGCAACGTAATCTGCCAACCGTTCTTTTAAAGGGAGGAGGAGTAAGAGGTGGGGAGGAGGAGGACGAAAAGAAGAAGAAGAAGAAGAAGAAGAAGAAGAAGAAGAAGAAGAAGAAGAAGAAGAAGAAGAAGAAGAAGAAGAAGAAGAAGAAGAAGAAGAAGAAGAAGAATAAGAAGAAGAAGAAAGTGATTAGGACGAAAAGAGGAAGAAGAAGAAGAAGAAGAAGAAGAAGAAGAAGAAGAAGAAGAAGAAGAAGAAGAAGAAGAAGAAGAAGAAGAAGAAGAAGAAGAAGAAGAAGAAGAAGAAGAAGAAGAAGAAGAAGAAGAAGAAGAAGAAGAAGAAGAAGAAGAAGAAGAAGAAGAAGAAGAAGAAGAAGAAGAAGAAGAAGAAGAAGAAGAAAAAGAACAAGAAGAAGAAGAAGAAGAAGAAGAAGAAGAAGAAGAAGAAGAAGAAGAAGAAGAAGAACAAGAACAAGAAGAAGAACAAGAAGAAGAACAAGAAGAACAAGAAGTAGAAAGTGATTAGGAAGAGGAGGATGGTTGACTAGGAGAAGTAGAAGAAGAGAAATAAGAAACAGATTTTATTTACTTATAATTATGGTAGGCCCCTATTTGTCTTCCGTTAACTAATAAAGTTAGATCCAGTCAGCGTCTTGCTGTATAGGTCGGGTAAAACAAATAACCTTCTTCCGTGCGTTCCGAGATAATAAACGACACGTTTGTCTGATCGTATTAAGAGATTTCAAAATGTCAAAGATAGAGCGTTCATTCTAAAAAAAAAAAAAAAAACCAGTTGTACGAATGGTTCTCGGTAAAAAAAAAAAAAAAAAAGCGACCAAGACGTAACGAGCGTTGCATAGTGTGCTAATGTTAATTTTTTAATTGACTAGAGGGAGTATAGGCCGTCAACAGAACATACACGGAACCCAAAGTACAAATACAGTATGTTGTATACTGAACGTTAGTTCTTATTCTCCTTCTTCTTCTTCTCTGCTCACCGGCTGAAAGCTCTGGTGGAAAGTCCTGGTTGTTCCTTTATTTGGACTTTGGTTTTGAGCCAGGGCCTGAGTTTTGCGTGTACATCCGTTTTACTAATTTATGTGTGTGCATTTGGCTGTTCCTTGCCACTCTGGCACATGTACTTTTGACTTCGAAGAAAGTTCCCAATGAGTCGACTTCTACGACATGCTTGTTCGGATGACAGTGGGTCTACTCTTGTTTGCCCCACAAATTTCTGTAACCTATGGTGCTATTTCAATGGTTTGAAATGAATTATGTCCCTATTCCATAGTTGTGGATTTCAAGCTGCACGATAGACATGGTCAATAAGACACCTTTTTTGGGAGGTGCCTAGTTGACCATGTTCTTAGTGCACTTGTATCCATGGCGAGGCGCACTAGTCGTCTGGAGATGACAGGTTCAATTCCCGGCACGGTAACTATAGCTTCCGATTTTTATGTTGCGTGTTCTTCTTTCTAATTCATTTTATGAGTGCCGATTAATATACTTTCAGTTACTGGATTATTTGATTGTTTTCCCCACAATGGGGCGCCGAAACCCACACTGACAGAACGTTACTTTATTGCATGGTATTTTCAGGATATCACAAACAAACCCAGGCAATTATCGGCCTTTATTTTTCCTAAGTGGTGCCACTTCCATACCCTTATCAAAACCAAAGTAAAGCGGTCTGTTATCAGATGGCCTGTCGTTTTGACTTTGAGCCTTAGTGTGTCGGAATTGTAAAACTGTTCACACCCCCTATGCCATTAACCGTGCTTGCAGTTCAGCAAGAAATGAGATTAGTTTTGTTTAAATGAAATTTTCACAACACAGAGAAACAGTAACAGAGTCTGTAAACAGCACGCTATCGTATGAGAAAAGACTATATACACGAAAAGAGATCGTATTTCACGGAAAAAAGAGCAGATAAAATACACAGTAGCGGTAATAAGAGAGCTGTCAGAAAAAAAAAATAAAGCTGACATTTTTGTCCACATTAAGAATTAAATAGTAAAAACCACACTGGAGAGACAAGTAGAAGGCGTGGGAACAAAAGGCACACATTGATCCCCTTGGAAGGTTACAATTAAGAGATTGACGAACATCAAAGCCATAAAGAGAACATTGCATCCAACCTGACTGATTTATAGTTTACCCTTTAATGCCATTAAATAAAAACAATCTAAAGTGAAATCACGAGGCCGCCCCAGGAGAACATGGATTGATGACATTAAAGAGCTGCTGCATCGGCACGGAATGACAATAACCATTGCTGCCCATCAGGCAATGGATCGCAAACTGTTCCTCCCCACAACGCTCTACAGCAGAAGTGGAAATTGATGATGATGATGATTTATGGATATCAGTTGGGCTGCAACCACTGCTTTCTCCCACATGTCGTCAATGTTGACTTTTTACACTTGTATAATTACACATACATTGATGATTCTGTTATTGTAACTGACTCACAGAGTATGTTGGGAAAGGTAAAGACAGGCATGCTCCCTGCAGAGTGGCAAGCATTGCTTCAGAGGTACCGAACAATTACGTCCTTTGGATATTTCCTCCAGGTTATGCTGGTGTGTTTGGAAACGAGAAAGCCGATGGGTTTGTCGGTTCTGCACCAGTTTGGGGTGAACTGATGTATGGCAAGCTTGATGTTGTGATGGTGAGTGAACAATGCGGAGGCACAAATAGATCATTACGGTCTGAGGAGAATGGCGCTTGCCGGGAGTCGCCAGGGATCTGGCCAACGCTCAACACTCAAGGGAAAGGCGAGGCGGGTGTACAACCGAACTGTTACTGGTACCATCGGAATTGAAACTATTCTGAAGATGGGGACGGAGCGCTTATTGGAGTGTCCCGAATGCTGTGATGTCGATTCTTAACTGAACATTAAACATTGTTGATTCTGTTATAAGTAACCAGCTAAAACAAATAAGGTGACCATATATCTTGAGCTTGAAACGGGACATCTCCTATAGTATTCTGAGCAGAAAACGCTCCCCTACCCCCACCACAACCTTTTTTTTTAATAGCTCACCAAGTTAACCTGTTAATTACTCTATCGGTACAACCCGATATTGTATCACCAAGAAATACTTGAAACAATATGCCCTTTTTTGGCGCTGAAACACACACACATACACACACACACACACACACACACACACACACACACACACACACACACTGCAATGAAAATTTCTATTAACACATTTCAGGCATTAAAAGTATCTGAAATATAATAAGGTCTACATAACTGTAAGTGTACCTTCTATTCCGTAGCTTATTGCTAGATTTATATATAATGGGGGCAATCGACATGTTACCCACGGGACGGCCTGTGCCACACCCCCGGACTTTTGCTGATGACAACGAGACGTATGGTCCCCCTAACAAAGGCCATGTTGAAGCCTTAAGGAGCTTTGGGTATATAGTGATAGTGCCATACCTGTGTAGATCAAACTGTACTCGATGGGTGATGTGTTCAGTACCACTTTCCATGTCATTTTCTGTTTTCTATCTTCTTCTTTCAGCTGTGCTAAACAGACGTTCACTTGGTACGCTCGTAGGTGGTGCACAAGTAACGCTTGACAGTATGAACCAAGGTGGGAAATCTTGATATGTTCATTTTCTACCAGTCCCGATGAGTCGACTTCTACGACATGCTTGTTGGGATGACAGTGGGTCTACTCTTGTTTGCCCCATACATTTCTGTAACCTATGGGGAAATTTCAATGGTTTGAAATGAATTCTGTGCCTATTCCATAGTTGTGGATTTCAAGCTGTACGATAGGCATGGCGAATAAGACACCTTTTCTGGGGGGTGCATTGTTGACCCTGTTCTTAGTGCACTTGTATCCATGGCGAGGCGCACACGCTGTCTGAAGATGACAGGTTCAATTCCCGGCACGGTAACTATAGCTTTCGATGGGTGATGTGTTCAGTACCATAGAGGCCACTTTCAATTTCCATGATGTTTTCTGCTTTCTATCTTCTTCTTCCTTTTTCTACTTCCTGAATGCATTGCTGGATAAGGACAGGAAGAGATTGCTTAAAAGGACCCTTCTGTTCGCTTCCATATTGTCCGTGGTCGACACGTCGTTCTTTTGACCTCTGTATCTGTGGTGAGTCTGGTATCTATACTGTTACAATATAAGTCTGGTATCTATACTGTTACAATATAAGTCTGGTATCTATACTGTAACAATATAAGCCTGGTATCTATAGTGTTACAATATGTCTGGTATCTATACTGTTACAATATAAGTCTGGTATCTATACTGTTACAATATAAGTCTGGTACCTATACTGTTACAATATAAGTCTGGTATCTATACTGTTTCAATATAAGTCTGGTATCTATACTGTTACAATATAAGTTTGGTATCTATACTGTTACAATATAAATCTGGTACCTATACTGTTACAATATAAGTCTTGTATCTATACTGTTACAATATAAGTCTGGTATCTATACTGTTACAATATAAGTCTGGTATCTGTAATGTTACAATATAAGTCTGGTATCTATACTGTTACAATATATGTATATAAAGTTGATACATTTTAAATGTGATACACTCAAGAATAGCGAAGAATTTAAAAAAAAAAAATGTCCGGACAGCCGCTGATATCAACAGCTGTAAGAGAATTAATGTGGCAATATACTAAACAGACGATGATGAGAAGGGGGAAATAACTCTAAATAAGAGACCACAACAAGAAACAAATGCGTTAAAGGAACAAGGTCGCCTAAGAGAAACCCTGAGTTGAAAATTGTTGAAAGAGGCCAACGGTGCTAGGTGCATGATGCAGAAAGGCTTGCATGGGATAAAAGGGAATCGAGGAAAAGAGATCAAGCCCTGTGCGAGGTATAACTGCAGGACGATCAGAATGAGACGATTATAAGTAACAAAGACTGGGTCAGTGAGGACGTTCAAGAGATACCGTAGGAGGAATCTTGGAGAGAGAGGCTAAAGGTGCCGGAATAGGTTTCACACACGTTATGGAGAAGATTGAATTATATAGAACGGAATGGAGTAACACTCTTCAAGGGATACCGTAGGAGGAATCTTGGAGAGAACGGAATAGAGGAACACACTTCCGGTCTTACGTGCAGGACGGCGATGACGATGATGGTGCATTTTCTTCCCTGCTGGATCAAGTTTGGAGCACAAGACAATGTTAAAAGTGAGCTTCTATGGAAATTTGACACAATTATGAATGACCGCTGGGACAAAGTGCCAGCCACTGCGTTACTGCGGCTCCCACATATATACGAGACATACTCAAACATACATATACGTTGCCATAACAAAAGGGGTGATGGGCGATCAGTTCGCACGTGTAAATGCTAGCAGATAACATCTACACTGGAATATCTAGATATGAAACCAAAACACGAGAGTCACTTAGCCAACGTTTGCCTCGGCTAGCAAGCCACCACTTCGTACCTCCACGAACGATTCTTTCAATCTCCGAAACGTAAGCACTTGGTATAGAACCTACAACCTTCAGCAAAGTATTATGGGCTGCTCACATTCCTGATTTGTGTGAACTACCGCGTTCGTATAGCCCATGCCATGCAATGTTGTAAATCATGCTTGTAAAATAGCTTCTGTCGTTGTGTGTACTAACACTTATCTAAGGTATATGTGTTCTTGTATAGTATGAAGTCAAACTGTCCAACATCTTCATTTTGGTACACCTACATATTTTTTTCCCATGTCATTTTCCAACATTTTCTTTCTTGGCCTCACTATGGCTCTCGTTCTCTCCAACTATACCTATCTTGGACATCACTATGGCACTTGTTCCCTCAAACTATTCCTATCTTGGCATCACTATGGCTCTCGTTCCATCCAACTATTCCTATCTTGGCCTCTGTCTGCCTCTCATCTCCCCCACCATTTTCTATCTTGACCTCTGCCTCTCATTTCCTCCACCATTTTCTACGTTCAACATTTTCTGTCGGCCCTACTTTGTTTCTCATTCCGTCCAACATTTTCTGCCGGCCCCACTTTGTCTCTCATTCCGTCCAACATTTTCTGTCGGCCCTACTTTGTCTCTCATTCGGTCCAACATTTTCTGCCGGCCCTACTTTGTCTCTCATTCCGTCCAACATTTTCTGCCGGCCCTACTTTATCTCTCATTCGGTCCAACATTTTCTGCCGGCCCTACTTTGTCTCTCATTCCGTCCAACATTTTCTGCCGGCCCTACTTTGTCTCTCATTCGGTCCAACATTTTCTGCCGGCCCTACTTTGTCTCTCATTCCGTCCAACATTTTCTGTCGGCCCTACTTTGTCTCTCATTCCGTCCAACATTTTCTGTCGGCCCTACTTTGTCTCTCATTCGGTCCAACATTTTCTGTCGGCCCTACTTTGTCTCTCATTCCGTCTAACATTTTCTGCCGGCCCTACTTTGTCTCTCATTCGGTCCAACATTTTCTGTCGGCCCTACTTTGTCTCTCATTCCGTCCAACATTTTCTGCCGGCCCTACTTTGTCTCTCATTCCGTCCAACATTTTCTGTCGGCCCTACTTTGTCTCTCATTCCGTCCAACATTTTCTGCCGGCCCTACTTTGTCTCTCATTCCGTCCAACATTTTCTGCCGGCCCCACTTTGTCTCTCATTAATCCAACATTTTCTGTCGGCCCCACTTTGTCTCTCATTAATCCAATATTTTCTGCCGGCCCTACTTTGTCTCTCATTCCGTCCAACATTTTCTGTCGGCCCTACTTTGTCTCTCATTCCGTCCAACATTTTCTGTGGCCCTACTTTGTCTCTCATTCCGTCCAACATTTTCTGCCGGCCCTACTTTGTCTCTCATTAATCCAACATTTTCTGTCGGGCCTACTTTGTCTCTCATTAATCCAACATTTTCTGCCGGCCCCACTTTGTCTCTCATTAATCCAACATTTTCTGCCGGCCCTACTTTGTCTCTCATTCCGTCCAACATTTTCTGCCGGCCCTACTTTGTCTCTCATTCGGTCCAACATTTTCTGCCGGCCCCACTTTGTCTCTCATTCGGTCCAACATTTTCTGTCGGCCCTACTTTGTCTCTCATTCCGTCCAACATTTTCTAACATGCTCTAACTCTGCCCTTATTTCCTCCAACTTTTTATATCTTGTCCTCACTCTGTCTCTCATTCCCTCAAACATTTTCTATCTTGGCCTCCCTGTAATTCTCATTCCTTCCATCGTGTTCGATATCACAGTGTACTCCAGCGTTGCCCTTCTCACGAAAGGCTTAAAGAATGTAGACTGTCTAATTATGATATGTGTAATCTGGTCTCTTCGTGATTTCATTTCTTCAGAAATATCTTTATTATGCTTATGTATCGACTCGTGCAATCTTGAAATTAGCAAAAGCATCTAAATGTGACAGAAGCAGGGCATTACAGAATTACCACACATAGATAAACATATAATGGGAATACATTCCGGAGAAAACAAAATTCGTGCGAAAGATAGATAGAGGGATAGACAGAAAACAGGCGGATAGACAGATGGGTGGATGGATGGAAGGATGCATGCATGGATGGACGGACGGACGGTTAGGCAAACAGATTAGATAGATAAAAGTAGATGTAGAGAGAGGGGTGGGGGGAGAGAAATGAGAGAGATAAACAGTTATTGAAACTAACTTAAGAGTCAAGTAAAATATTCTGACCATATTAAGATAGATTATTACCACGAAAACCACAGTGCATGCAAAAGTTGAATGCATGAGAGAATCATTGCTACGACAACCGTTGATTCGAACCCGTGTCTCCCGCGTGAGACCCCAGCGTGCTAACCATTCAGCCAGCCAGTATTATAACCCGCTGTGTCCTAATTCTACCTGGTTCGATTCAGCTGGGAGTGATTTGAAAGCCGCCTGTCTTTGTTGAATTTGACAGCTGTATGAACGTCAAACCGTTCCCGTCGGTTAAGTTCAGACGACGGATCAACATCATGGCACAAGGGGTATCCTACAAGAAGTCTGTTCTACTTCTGACTCAAGCCTGAGTCTGAAGAATCTCAGCGCAGTGCACGGACTCCGTAGCAACGGTAAGGGTCCTGAAAAAATTTGGGTAGATTTCTAAACTCCCAATTTTACCCGAGCAGCGCCATTAGGCGATTTTTTTTCCGATTTCCAACTGAACAGAGATTGTTTACGTGCACAACAATACACACGGGTGTCTGATCTCACTACCCAGAGACCATGACAAACTACTAAAAGTCGACTTGAAAAAAATCTCCAGCACCTACCTCCAGCACTCGAGGCGGACGCCATGCCCGGAGACCACGCAGCCCTCTGTAGTTCCCATAGTTTCCACCTTTTCTCATGCTAAAATCAAATAACATGGACTGCTGCGAGTAGCCAGTTCTGTTTGTTAATTTTTTTTTCTAAATGGCTGGCACCTTTCCATCTTTCCAGTCGATGGTGTTTCATTTTGTTAAAGGAAGGCATTAGTATCACTGCCTGTGGCGTTACCAATTAAAGAAGAGAATAATCAAATCAATCAGAAAGTCCGGAGGAACCGGCAAAAGACAATTTCATATAATGGACAGACTAGAGCAAGTCATTATTCTACGCTTGAGAACAGGAGTCATTCGATTTCGTGTGTATACAAAAGTTAAGACTGACGTATCAGACATGTAAACGTGTAGACTGGCCCCTCAGATAACAGATCATGTCCTCCAAGACTGTCCCAGGTACAACATATCAAGGCAAAACTTTTGGCCACGAGAAACATCTGTATAAGTCAAACTTTACAAGCCGCTGATTGAATTAGAATAGACAGTGAAGTTCAAACTAGAGACAACATTGCAGATATAGATAATCTATTTCAAGCAAACGAAAGAAGAATTTCGTCCTCTTCATAGCACACAACATGGTAAGCATTTAGAGACCATGTGTTGTACACACAGTATGATACCTCTCATGCTGCTCTATGAAATTCAAAGAAAAAGGAGAAAACACGTGGACATAGGGAATAGAAATCCCGGACAAATGTTGGAGAACGTCTGGAAACTTGATGCCGACGTGAGTGAAATGGTTCAGCCATCTAGAGAGAATGCAGCCAGATCAAATTGCATGTGAGACTTTTTACAGCAGAAGATGTGGGAGGAAGGCGAGAGGGAGACCAACAAAGAAATAGATAAATAGTGTAGCTGAAATCTGCAAAACGATAAACAAATCCATCACCCAAGCCACCTGAAGCGCAAGACAAATACAGAAAACCACGACACTGATCTACAACCTCGTATCAGTGAGACAACAAAAGGAGACAGACGGACGTAATGGTTCATGAAGGCAACACAACCGATAACCTGAACAAATGATACGTACCAGAAAGAAGAAAAGAAGAACTGCAAAGAAAAGGTAAAAACAATACGTTTGGAGTAAAACATATTTCAGAAGTTGTGGGATTAGACGAACAGTGACCCGCCTATCCGTCTGACGGTCCTGACCTCCATTGGGACTGCGGGTTGCACCTTTAAGGGTTCCCTTTTTATAACTTCTTTTGGAGTTAAACAAAAGTGTCCAGGGTCTGCCTCAATGGTTTGACGTCCCGACTGAGAATTTCTAATCTCAGGACAGTCTGGTAAACCTTTAGGTAGCAACCCGGAGGACACAAAGCGAACCGTCAATTGCCCAACTGCCCACCTGTCGGAGCTTCCCTCCTAGACCAGCTGCCAAGCAAGACAAAGTTCTTGGTCTGCCCTGCATAACGATACGTTTTCATGCTGCATTTCCTCGTCCAGCCAAAAGCATTATTCCACAAACGCTCCCCCCCTCCCCTCCCCCACCCCCTCTTGTTGTTATATCTCCCGCAAATCATCATCATGTACCAGGTCCTTTGCAAAATGTCACTCTCATCACCGCTCCCCGCCCACCCCCCCCCCCCGAAATAAATTCGAACTCTCGCCAGCTCTCCCGCCTCAGGCAGTTTCATATTTAAAGAATCTCTTATATCCTGTGCCCATCTTCGTGTTGGTCGGTCCATGCCACTCCTTCATGGTACCAAGCTTTCTGCTGTTATTTTTTATTTATTTAAAAATTTTTTTTAAATATCTGACATGCTGCTTTATATGGTCAAAACATTTCTGCTTTTGAGACACAATGCTGTTAATTAGCTAATCTGAGATTATACAAATATAACCGTACACAACAGGACTTGAACCCGTACTTCCCCAACACAGGATGAACACTTATTTGTAAACCTTCCACCACACCCACTACTGTAAATTACATCATAATTGTTATCTTCACTGACGTTATTTCCCGTCAAGCACAAATTGTTTAGAATCCCTGCGAAATGCATGACTCAGTTACCGAAGCAATATTTCCACAGCTGTAAGTTTCTTACAAGAAATCTTCAACCTCACTGTATTTTTATTTGAACGCAGCGCAGATCGGCTTCGTTCTCTTTTAGCAGCTTTGCTGGCAGCCTTCACGAAGTTCTTCTCGAGGCTCCTGCTAGACATTCTTTAATGAGCCAATTAGTTTATAGCTACAAATGCGATGCGAACATCTCTTCAAGCCGTTGCATTTATCAAAAATTGCACATATAATTGATAAATGATTACGTAGTTTGGTAAATCGGCTTTCAAACAATTTGATAACAATCACAGTATCCTTTTTAATCATATCATCGTCGTCAACATCGTTATCATCATCATCGCCATTATTATCATCTTCATCTTTGTCAGGGTTTTACTTTGTTGGTCTGGCTGTATGCACATTATTTTACGCATAGCCTACTATTGTCCGTTTATTTGTGGCGAGAAGCGGCACTTTTTCATTATCATCGTCACTATTATTTAGCAAATCATGTGCAGAACGTCGCTCCTATTACCAAACCCCGAAAGGTTCTCTATCGGTCGTGCGCCAACTTCCCCGCCTCGTAAACGGTCATGCCCAGGGTGTTCTTGATGTGTTGTGTTTACCATCGTCAATATGAGTACAATAGTACGCGGAGTAATTTCATAGATGCTCAAAGTGATAAACAGCATTTTTTTTTGGGTGGTAATTTTTTTTTTTTTTATGTTAGGTACATGATATCGTGCCCTGGGAAGACACTGGAACTGTCCATGTGATATTTGTTGGGCTCTGTAAAACTGAGGGTGACATTTTAAAAAGAGTGAGAAAGAGAGAGAGAGAGAGAGAGAGAGAGAGAGAGAGAGAGAGAGAGAGAGAGAGAGAGAGAGAGAGAGAGAGCGCAAGTGTGGGGGGGGGGGAGGGGTGGAGTGGTGATGTTGGGAGGGGATAGAGGGTTGTAAGTATTAGCGAAATCAATAAAAAAAATTGAATGTATGTATGTATGTAACTTGTACCCCACCGGGACATCATACAAAGCGATAAACACCGGTGACACTAAGTGCCACCATGCGGATGGGGATCACCCTTGGAGAAGTCCCAGAAAAAAACCCGCTTGTCCATATTTACGGCCCAGCTATATTTAGGGCCCTCGGCAAAAGCCAGGGTAGGGCTAAAAAAAAAAAAACAACAACTAAAAATTGCATCCCAAATGGGGACGACAGCTACAGTTAACAAGTGCACATTCCAGTATTCTCTACAGATACTCAAAAAGGAAAATAAGCGCATTGCTGTCAAAATGCTAAATCAAACAACCCAGGTGGCCATTTGACAAGCCATATTTCTGTAGTTAGTCTGACCAAACATGGAAGGCTGGAGAATATATTATGCGATATCTGGGATGGAAGTATTTATAGTCACTCTTCGGTCTTTTTTTTTTTTTTTTTTTACGTTTTCAAGATAAGGATGAGAGTGACTTCCATTGCCAATCATGAATCGAAGCGTCACAGGGCTTGTCCTATATTGCCAGGGTGCGCTTATTGATCTATGAAATCAATCAATCAACATATCAGTTAAACAAACAATAAAAACGCAGTCGTCTTGTAGTTAAATCAGTAAATTAAAAACTCTTTCAATTTACCGAACAATGAATACATTATTCAGTCAAACAATCAATAAGTGAAATTACGTTTTGTTCGACCAAAAAAATCATCAACTAAATTACAAATTTATTATCAGTAAATCAACAAGTAACTAAATCAATCTTTCAATCAAACAATTATCAGTTTAATTAAAACAAATAAGAAGTCAATCGTTTATTCAACCAAACAGCTTTTTAGTCGATCTAAAACAAAAAATCTTTCGATCAACTAGTCAGCCATTTAATAAACCCAAAATAAATGAATTGCCCAAAAAAAAAGCAATCCTCAGTTTAATCAACCAAATATAAATAAATCTTTTCTACCAAACGATCAGCCGTATAATAAAAAACAACAAAAAAATCACTCGTTCAATCAAGCAATCAGTCTTTTAATCTACCAAATGAATACTCAATCGTTCAGTCAACAAGTCAGCAATTTAATCAACATAAATATAAATAAATTGTTCAATAACTAAATTAACCATTTAATCAACATAAATATAAATAAATAGTTCAATCAACATATTAACCATTTAATCAACATAAATATAAATAAATAGTTCAATCAACAAATTAACCATTTAATCAAATAAATAATTAGATTTTCCCACCCCAAGTTAACCATTTAATGAAAAACTAACGTCGACTAACGTCTCTTTGCGTGAACCACAAACGTAACAAATATATAACTCTGTCAATCATAACGAGAGGAAGTAAGTAAGTAAGTCACAAATGGCAATGGGATAACATAAAAATGGACTGGTGGTTTCTGAAGGTGTCATTAGGTGACAGTAACATTAAACTTTATGTCTCCATTCAATAGGTGGTACTAGGTGTTGCATGTGCATTTGCAACACAGAAACAAAATGGCGACCATACTTACGGAGTGTACCCTCACAGAACAGCATGCTGTTGTGCGTGTGTTGTAGGGGGGTGTGAGCAAAATGGCTGCCCGTAAAGAAATTCGGTAAATAACTGTTTATGCTGACAAATGTTTATCCCGTAAAGCGGTACTGATTCATACTGTAAAGTTCTATTGGTGCTTCATGAAATGTATTTCGAAGAAAACATCCAAGCCTGCTGACTAGAGGAGTAACCCTCCTTCATGACAATGCCAGACCTCATACGGCTCGGTTACTCTGGGGAAAAGGAACCATCTAGGGTGGAAACTTCTGGAACATCCACCTTACAGCCCCGATTTAGCGAGCGGTTTCCCCCCTTTCTGGTCTACTGAAAACCCACCTTGGCGGGAGACATTTAGCGAATGACGCAGAAGTTGAATGTGAAGTGATAATGTGGTTGAGAAAACAGAGCATCCAGCTCTATGCAGCAGATTTAGGAGGACTGATAAAACGGTGGGACAAGTGCATCAATGTTGCGGGAAATTATGTTGAAAAAAAAAGGAACA
Source organism: Candidula unifasciata (assembly GCA_905116865.2). Lineage (NCBI taxonomy): Eukaryota > Metazoa > Mollusca > Gastropoda > Stylommatophora > Geomitridae > Candidula > Candidula unifasciata. Next base: position 279,972 of record CAJHNH020008545.1, read on the forward strand.
GTGAATTTGTAAAAAAAAAAAAAAACTGGTTTTAAGTTTATCGCCTTTAGTTTTTTATAATTTTTTTCTTTAAAAAAAACTTTTTGTGACTATTTGATTGATTTCTCCTCGTATTTCCATCAGTCACACAAACAAGCTAGTCAGTAAGTCAAGTGTCGGCTAAATATTAAATGTCGCTTTCACGACGATACAGGGAACCGCTGTAGCCTAGCTCATCTGTGTTTGCGTTCGAATCTGCAGTGAGCGGGTAATGTAAATGACAATGGTTTCAAGGTTGTAAGTAAAAAAGTAAAGATCCCTTTTCACGACTTTAGGCACATCAGGCATATGGGAAGAGCACACCTATTTTTACAAACCAATCGGTCCTAGGTGGTTAATGTAGTCAGCAATAGTCCGTCAGTCTTTACTTTCCCAGGACAAATCCACGCAGCCAGCAGTGGGTTTCAATCACGGTACGTTGGAATTACTAGTCAGACTTGCAACGTCCATGCCACCGTCGCCGCTGGTTTCAAGGTTGACCCAGCCTAAATTGGGAACCAGAACAAGTTGACCGGCGTAATGTTGACCACTTTGTCCTGGACTGCCGCTTGCAGGGCTGCCACTGGGATTTTTTTTAAAAACTCAGCTTGGCTAAACAATATCCCAAGCAATGCATAGACATAAAATAAAAAATAGAAACCCAGATTGTTAAAATATACAAAATGTATAGTTACGAAACGAAACATTTACCACTTTTATATAAGGATATATTTTAAAGAAAAACGCAGATTTCCCCAAGGCGTCAAACAAAAACCCAGATCTGGGGAGAAAACCCCAGAATTGGCAGCCCAGGCCGATTGGTTTATAAATAACAATACGGGTCTAGCGTCGTATGTCAAGATAATAAAAAAGGTCTTTTTTCCCACGCCTTCAGGCGTATAAGGCATACAGGGCTAGACCTATCTTTTTATAGACCAATCGGCACAAGATGGGTGATGTGGTGAGCATCTTTTACTTCCCGGGACTGCACCCCATACCCACTCAAGGCTGGGTCGACCAGGAAGCCAATTTTGTGTTTGAAAAAGTCCAGCTACGTCAGGGAACGCACCCACGACTTTCCGATCCACTGCAAGCGTCTAGCCGCTCCGCCACCGCGACTCCCCTGTCAAAGAATAACTGCAGGAGTAATCAGCAGACATCAAATCACTAATAAGGTCAGAAGTGACAATGTCGACACAGAACTAGTTCTTAATTACAAACAAAGACAGCAAATCAAATATTTGGTCCACTTCGAGAGAATGCCTTGTGATGCCGTGCTATACAAGACATACGCCAAGGAAGAGAAGGACATAGAGCACACGGCAGACCAAGGACAAGATGAAAAGGAAACGGAGAAACGCTACAACTGCACGATGTGTCTGGTGGAGGCAGACATAAAAGCCTGAAGCAGAAACTTACATCTCCCTGGACAGTCGAAGAGGTATAAGTGAATGTGAAGAAAAAAAAAAAAAAGAAAGCATGCTAGAGAAAGAAAACCCGTCACTGGTGGGGAAGAAAAAGTTTTTCAACTTTTACATCACAGTACACCAGCAAGCCACGTAGTTCCTTGTCAACCCTTCGCCATTTTCAGTCATTATTACGTCTCGGGTTTCCATGATAGCTTTTGTCCACCGCTGTGGTGGTAGTCCCCGCATATTCTTCCACAAAACATACCCCAATTACTATTGTTTCACAAACCATAGCTCCATTACTGTTCTTCTCCAAAATATACCGTTATTACTTGTCTTTCACAAACCATAGCTCCATTACTGTTCTTCTCCAAAAATAACATACTTGTCTTTACCATACTCGTCTTCTCCACAAACCATAGCTCCATTACTGTTCTTCTCCAAAACATACCTTCCTTACTTGTCTTTCACAAACCATAGCTCCATTACTGTTCTTCTCCAAAATATACCTTTATTACTCGTCTTTCACAAACCATAGCTCCATTACTGTTCTTCTCCAAAACATACCTTTATTACTCGTCTTCCACAAACCATAGCTCCATTACTGTTCTTCTCCAAAACATACCTTCCTTACTTGTCTTTCACAAACTATAGCTCCATTACTGTTCTTCTCCAAAACATACCATTATTACTTGTCTTTCACAAACCATACCTCCATCACTGGTCTTCTTCAAATCATACCTTCATTATTTGTCTTTCACAACCCATACCTCTATTACTGTTCTTCCACAACCCATACCACTATTACTGTTTTTCTTCCACAACCCATACCTTCATTACTGTTCTTCTTCCACACCCCATACCTTCATTACTGTTCTTCTTCCACACCCCATACCTTCATTACCGTTCTTCTTCCACAACCCATACCTTCATTACCGTTCTTCTTCCACAACCCACACCTTTATTACATTTTTTCTTCCACAACCCATCCCTACATTACCGTTCTTCTTCCACAACCCATACCTTCATTACCGTTCTTCTTCCACAACAAATACCTTCATTATCGTTCTTCTTCCACAACCCATACCTGTATTACTTTTTTTCTTCCACAACCTATCCCTACATTACCGTTCTTCTTCCACAACCCATACCTGTATTACTGTTCTTCTTCCACAACCCATACCTGTATTACTGTTCTTCTTCCACAACCCATACCTTCATTACTGTTCTTCTTCCACAACCCATGCCTGTATTACTGTTCTTCTTCCACAACCCATCCCTTCATTACTGTTCTTCAGTGTTGAGATAGATATCAGCTGTAACCAAATGAGTCATTTAAATATTTTATAATGCCCGACGCGATGTTACAACATCAATCACCAAGTACAGCTTTACAATTAATCAAGCTGGATATGCCAGATAGGCCATGAGCTTGTAAATACTCCTTTATTTACGATACGTCATTATTGTGTGTGTGTGTGTGTGTGTGTGTGTGTGTGTGTCTGTATGTAACACAGCACACAGTTTCCAGATATCCACTACATTAGCACTGATCAATAGTACCAAACCCAATGCTGTGTTATCACCAAGTTACCGAAGAATGCAAACAGGTTGGAATTTTGATATTGATAACCTTCTACGTCTCGCGGTTCCTAAATGGTCCGCCAGGAATTTTTATTGCTGAATTTCGGAAGTGTCAACACCAATTTGGAATGTGTCCAAAAATCTGTTGAGCAGGCAAGCAGAGGGCCAAGTAATGACGAGATCGCAGGCAAGACGAATTCGAGTTGATTATATTGTTTGGTCGGCTCTGTGGCTGAGTAGATGCGAACGCTTCGTAATGCCGGGGTGCCAGGTTCGATCCCAGATGCGGGCCATGCGCCTTGCGTTGGTTTCGACAGTGGTATCCGGGGGCCGACCGTCTAGAAAACAATGGCAAACTACTGTACGTAAATTTGCCTAGAGAAAAACCACAAAACAGCCAGGGGCTGCTGGGGTTGGTTCTGCAACGTCCTGTTAAGGATACGCAGCTAACCTTTTATATTGTTTGTGGGAGTCGCCACGGATAGGAAACATGACCTTGAGTTCCAGGTCAATACAGCCGGTACCGGGTGCAGTCCAGGGAAGTAAAGGTGCCCGGCGTGATGCTGACCACGTCACCCATCTTGTGCCGAATTGGTCTATAAAAAAAGGTCTAGCCCTATATGCCCTATACGCATAAAGGCGTATAAAAGGGTCCCTTACATTTCTTTACTTATATTGTATGTCGCAACACTGTGTCGATTCTTCACAGTATTTTAACTAACCGTTAACAATCTCTACCTTTTGATGCGGTTTGTAACCTTTTCTTCTCTTAAAAAAAGATAACAAAGACCAAACCTACTGCGCCACTCTGTACCAACAAGCATGTCGTAGGAATGTGCAGGTAAATCTCAAGTTCTGGTTCAAGACGAAAGTTGAGAAGTGAACAAACAACCAGAACTTGTCGCCAGAGTTTACAGCTGGGAACACTAAGATAAAGAAGAAAAAAATAATAATAAGGAACGGTCAATAATTATTAATATTATTACTTTTATTATTATTATTATTATTATTATTATTATTATTAATTATAGCTGCAGTGCTAGTAATAGTTATAGTAGTTGCAAAAAAAGTAATAATAGAAGCAGCTTCAGTAATAGGAGTAATGACAGTTTTAGTAGTAGCAGCAGTTGTAGAGGAAGCAGTCGTAGTAGCAGTAATGCTAGCGATAGCAGCAACAGCAGCATCATTTTAGCAACAGCAGCATCAATTGTAGCAACAGCATCACCAATTGTAGCAACAGCAGCATTACCTGTAGCAACAGCAGCATCACATGTAGCAACAACAGAACACCTGTAGCAACAGCAGCATTACCTGCAGCAACAGCAGCATCACCTGCAGCAACAGCAGCATCACCTGTTATCACAGCAACATCACCTGCAGCAACAGCAGCATAACCTGTTATTACAGCAACATCACCTGCAGCAACAGCAGCATCACCTGCAGCAACAGCAGCATCACCTGTTATTACAGCAACATCACCTGCAGCAACAGCAGCATAACCTGTTATTACAGCAACATCACCTGCAGCAACAGCAGCATCACCTACAGCAACAGCAGCATCACCTGCACCAAAAGCAGCAACAGTGCTAGTACTAACGACACATAAGGGTGGTGGTGTAAGTGTCCCTATAACAAAGTGCCAAGGATAAATCAAAGACTATTAGTTGATGGACTGGACTGTTTGTTGGCGGCCAAACAGCTGGCGTGAAAACACGAGAACTCGGATAGAGATTAGACAGTCTTTACGTGTCATGACAGCTGCTGTCATTTCCGAAATATGATCCCATCTCGGCCTATCCCAACTGTCTCATCTCGTGAGAGATACACTCTAGCATCACGTGACTGAGTACAGGAACATCTCAGCTGTATTATTTGAAAACCCTCGAGTGTTTAATTGTCGCGCTTATCAATGAATATCTTTATTATAGACAGAGCAATGAAGAACGGAAAACAAATGTTAATAGAAAGTTAGGTAGGTTTGTGAGCAGACATTTGAGGGTTGGAAATGGGGGTGGGGG
>CAJHNH020008545.1:287500-293503 GCA_905116865.2 Candidula unifasciata
TTTTTTTCCCTCTACCCCTGGAATGTTTCGCGGCGTCAAGGCAAGAAGACATCCAAGGAAGGGGCTTTTTTGCTCGTTTCGTATACTTTTCAGTGTATCTGATATTTCTGCGGTCCATATTCTGCGTGGTCGACCTCTGAATCTGTTACCGTTGTATCTGTTTATCATTGCTCTCTGTGGTATCCTGTTTGATTCCAGACTTGTTAGATGGCCAAACCACTTGTGTTCATCGTTTTGTCTTAAAAGAGGTCTATTCCCACAGTTTTATGTGAGCGCCGACAGTTAACTCGGCAGAATATAACAGCTCAGAACTCGAAGAAGAAAAAAACCACAGCCGTCCGAAGAGATGTAGAACAATGACGTGCATTACAGATGACACAGCCACTCGAAGAGATGTAGAACAAAGACTCGCATTACAGATGACACAGCCGTCCGAAGAGATTTAGAACAATAACGTGCATTACAGATGACACAGAAAATCTCAACGGCAGAACCCGACGGACAGGGGTGGCATGCTAGGGCAAGAATGCTCAGTCTTATAAGCCCACAGAACATGAAACAATAAACATAGCAAAGACCAATTGCAACCAATACAACCAAAGCTTGCGAAGAAGCGGGTTGAACGTCGTCTGCGAAATCTGAGGTGGAGACACAATAGCGCAGCGGTCAGTCTTGCTCGAAGACGTGGTCTCTGTGGTGAACTGGTCAAGCCATTTGCCTAACGCTCCGAAGGTCGTAGGTTCGCTCCAGTGAAGCAACCACTCAGTTTACTTGGCGCAGGTGTTACGGAGATCCCCTGGGATCGTTGCTGGAGCTAAGAAGTTGGCGCTTTGCGAGACGCTCTCAGCGGGCTGCTGGCCATTCTGCGGAAAGAAACAAGAGTGTTAAGGTATATTATTCTTATCGTCAACACTACTGCTACCAATACCAGCACCATCACCACTATCACCATTATTATCAGGCCTATGGTATTTCGGGACATTTTATGACTTTATATGATGACGTCACAACCCAACCCGAGTATTTATTGGTTGTTTGGGGTTTCATTTTCAAGTTTACATTCGGTATTTTAGCTATATCTTACTCCACAATTACCGTGTTGTGTGGAACGGGCAAACAAAGAAGGAAATGAAAATAAGGGATGAAATGATTGCAGAAAAAAATGAGAACCGAGAGTCTGAAAAGAAACAGACTAAAATGTTATGTTTGTAGAAGACTTTTCTGAACGTCAGCGGGTCTTGCTAGTCATACTCGCCATCGCCATGGGCTGTGAGTTCCATGCCTGCTCATAGCACAATATAAGACTGGAAAGACAGAAAAGTGTCAAAGATGAATGATGACTACACAGTCGTACCGCTGTTAGAATAAAGCAAGGCGGTCTGCTGCCCAATTTCATGCGGCTAAATCCAACCTAGTATGTTATAATTATGTCCCTGTGTTCACAAACCATAGGCTAACAACATCGACTCATGCATAATAAAATAACGCAATTGCAAGACTTATCTGCAGTCACACGTTAAGCTGACGACACCGTCTTGACAGTAACAAGTCAGACAGAACTACAGGAATTAGTAGATGCGGTGGTGGCGGAAAGGAAAAAAAAAAGGGGGCCTTAGTTTGAATAATGGAAAGACAGAAGTAATGGCGATTTTCAAGAAAAGAATATTACCTTAATGTATAATTGAAATCAAAAGCTTCATTTTAGAATAAAAACAGTCATTTAAGTATCTAGGCACACGGATAACATCCGATGGAAGATCTGATCCCTGTAGTACCTTCCCAGTGTGATGACAAACTTTAAGATGTCATGCATATCTACTGGTGTATTCATTCAAACCTTTTCCGTGAATGATCTCGTTTAAATCAAATTTCCAGCCCTGGCCATCCTGCAGCGGCCTCTTTTGAGGCGCATTGAAGCGAACACTAATAGTAGCAGTAATTTTTCAAAAATATACTGTTTAACCCTTAGGGTTATAATCGGGATATATATAGTGTTCTAGGAGATGGAGAACATTTTTTGTAATAAATCCATGACATTGGAGGTTAGGAAAAGAATTCTCGCATGCTTTACAGAGCCAGTTTCAACATACGGCTGTGAATCCCGGACAATTGATGAACAAGCCGAACAATATCTTGAGGCCAGGGAGACGTGGTTTTACAGAAGAATCCTTGGAATTCCTTGGACAGCTTAGAAGAGTGACCCAGGTGTTTGGAAAGAGGCAGATGCTGGAAGACAGCTTATCAAAAACATCAGAAAGAGACAGATTTCATTTTTTAATCACGTTATGAGAAGAGGGAAAATTGAACATGTTGTGACCACTAGAAAGATTTGTGGAAAAAGAGACGGAGGAAGACAGCGCAAAGAAGATTCTTGACAGTCTTTTTGTCATGGCGTGGAGGGGTGTCAACACACGAACTGATACACTCAGTTGCAGATCACAGATTGTGGAGAGGCATGCTCGCTCACGCCAGTCGGCAAGGCACTTGCTAATGAGCCGTAGTCAGGGTTTGTGTCTAGGTAACAAAAGACACTGGCGCCTGCTGCAAAATGTCTAAATAATAATGGCGGTACTCACTTTTAAGAGTCTTTACAGTCCAACTGTTAAAATTATGCCTAATAAAGGCGCAGGGATGTCGTACTGCTGTATACCGCAACAACAACAAAAAATAATAAATAATAATAATAATATAAAAACCATGACTGCAGATAATCTTTCTTCTTCATGTTTTTTTCCCCCCACATGGAATGTTTAGTTGCTGCTCTATAACCTGACATCCCGTTTGCATCTGCCAACAGCTGTTCTCCTTGTCTTCCTTCTAAGATATGATTCTACTTTAGCGTCAGTTCTGCTGTGATTATTTTTGTTTTTAAATTGTGGTGTTAAAAGCTTTCGAATGTAAATGCTACAGGCGCATTTTACGAATTAGTTATTTAGAGCACAAAACTATAAAATATGTCGGAGGCAAAATATACAAATTTGCGGGACATCAGGAGCCTCTCTTGGCAGTGGTGAAACGTCGCAAGCGAGACATGATTCGATTGCAAATACAGTACTTCAAGGAAAATATGGGGTAGTCGAAGAAGAGGAGGGCAAAGAAGAATCTGGAATGGCAACATCAAGAAATGAACAGGACTAAGTTATCATACACTTATTCATCAAGCGGAAGACAGAGAAAGATGGCTAGTTTTATCTGCTAGTGCTTCCATCAATACACCTCTACGACCCTAATAAGTCAAAGGTTATGTTATATTATGTTAAATGTCGAGGCTGGAGTACAGCGCTATTATTTACTATGCCTTGGGGTTTTGAAGTACCACTATTCCTCATTCTAATTCTATCTATTGTGATGCTGATAGTTACTCTAATTCTATCTATTGTGATGCTGATAGTTACTCTAATTCTATCTATTGTGATGCTGATAGTTACTCTAATTCTATCTATTGTGATGCTGTTAGTTACTCTAATTCTATCTATTGTGATGCTGATAGTTACTCTAATTCTATCTATTGTGATGCTGATAGTTACTCTAATTCTATCTATTGTGATGCTGGTAGATACTCTAATTCTATCTATTGTGATGCTGATAGTTACTCTAATTCTATCTATTCGAGAAATGTTGAGAAAGGTGAAGACAAGTATGCTCCGTACAGAGTGGCAAGAATTACTATGTTTACATCTTCGATGGGTCCAAAGATTCGTCGTAGGACATTTCATCGAAATTCAAAAATCTATTTTTTTGGGAAGAGGAAAAAAAAAAGGGGGTAGGGGGGGGGGGGGGGGGGGGGGGGTCACAAATGGAGTCTATAATTAACCACGTCATCCTGTTGTTTACACAGTGCGAGATTGCCTGTCCTAAATGATAGAAGCAGTATCAGTTAAACTAACCGTGGAAGAATTGTCTTCTGAGTTTCTGTAAAAGTCATTATACTGCGTGGTCAAGCGCTAGACGATCATCTGCGAATCCAAAGGTCGTGGATTAAAACCTGAAGAGAGAGCTGGATATTTTCAAAAATGCCCTTGGCTCCCAGGTGACTCCATTTAATAGGTAACAGGTAAAGCCATGGGAGGTAAAGCGACTGGCGGGATGTTAACCACATGACCAACGGAGTGCTGAGTGGTCCATAAAATACAGGTACAGCCCTATATGCCCAATTCGCCCGAAGACGTGGACAAGTGTCCTTCACTTTACTTTATACTGAGGAAAACAAAGTCGATGATAATGATTAGGATTATGATGATGATGATGATGATAATCATGATGACGACCACGATGCTAATGATGATGTTCTAAACTACAAAGATGAGTCGGACATCCATCAACGGAACTTCCTATCTTGTAAAACACTTGACATATTTGCCAGTGAAGAACCAAACAAATCTATTTCTCTGCCAGATAACCCATTTACTGAAATGGTTGTCGTGTACTCGAGAAAACTGGCAAACCAAATTGTCTGATAAATGTTTGTTATGAGAGCTAGCAACCGTTTAGATTGCACATGAGGAGATAATGAACACGAGGCAGCAACGCTATGGCTAGACACATGCCTGACGTCACAAAGGTCTCGTGTTCCAGTCTTCACAGGATTTGATTTTTTAGAATTTATTAACACCTCCTTCCTCCCCCCCCCCCCCCCCTCCGTTCTACGCCTGTCTACAATTTTTTTCTGGATCGTTAGTACCATAATGACGAGATGTTACTGTTTGGAATCTATGGAACTTTCTTTCATGCTGAATAATATCTTGAGGACTCAGAGATGGGGTTTTTCAGAAGAATCCGTAGAATTCATTGAACTGCTAAAAAGAATAACCCGGATGTTTTTAAAAGGGGCGATTGGGAAACAATTATAAAACCGGGCATGTCAAAAATATTCTTTTATATAACATACATAGTAAGACATAAGCAACGCTCGTTTTTTTCTCCCGAGCGTATGCGGGCGGGCATGTGTGTGTCTTTCAAATAAGTTTGGAAAATTCTGGGCCGCATTCAACCACACGAAGAACCAGATGCGGCCAGAGAGAGAGACACAGGTTGGAAACATCCGGTTTACCGAGCAGTAGAATCCTGAGTGATATCAATGTCTGCAGCAAACGACACAATTATCTTTATTGTCTAGCCCAAAACATGGATCCCCGCCCTTTTGACGGCCCCTTTTTGGGGAAAAGGTTTTTAGGGGGGCAGGGGAGGGGGAATGGGGGTGGGGGGAAGGAGACGTAGAAACCTCAAGAGCACTTCTGGTTTTACTAACAAAAAAAAAACAAAGAAAGGCAAAAATTGGGTTGGGGGGGGGGGGGGAAGATAGGGTAGAAAAGATAAGAAAAATAATTTTTTTTGCAAACGAATGATTTAAAAATCAATCCCCCCCGGACATCACACCCAGGGGGATAACACCAGTGGACACCCTTTGGATAGGATACCCCAAAACAGGACCCAAAACCCCGTTCAAAAAACCCATAGGTGGGGCCTATTAGGGCCCCCGAAAAACCCAAGGTGGGGCTCTCTTTTACTTTAATATGCTTCCACATTGGGATGTTTTTCTTGAAAAAAATTTTCCCCGGGAAAATTTTTTCCAAATTTGTACCCCCTTTGATGAGTAACATAAAACGAGTACTGCTTTTTAATTTTATTCTACTTCTTCACGTTCAATGGCTTAAAACTATGAAAATAATTCTGGTTTTCGCCACTTATGGACCTCGAGCATGTTCACAGCTCTTGTACAAAAATTTGATTTGTATCAGGTTTTTTTTTTCCCCTTCCCGCAGATGCACTCGACTAAAAAGGAAAAACCCCCTGATTAGGGGGAGTTTTTTGATATGCTTGTTCCGGATGAAACAGAGGGGACTTTTAGTCCGCTGTCCAAAAAAATTTCAAAAAAAAACCCAAAAAAAGTAACTGAAAGTTAAAAGGAGAGAATGGAAAAAAAGTGCCTATTTCAAATAACATTTCGAACAAAGTCTTTATTAACGGAGTACTGAATGAAACATAATTTTTATGTAAACTGCG
>CAJHNH020008545.1:294863-324863 GCA_905116865.2 Candidula unifasciata
TGGTTGTTTTGGTGTCTTATCACACTTCTAAGGTTTCTACCGGAATCTCCCTCGTATATCATATGCAGCTTTCTATTTGTAGATATCTGAATACTTAATTATTTAATTTATATTATTTGCAAAATTAGGATATTAATGTTTTCTCTGGCTTTCTTCCATCAGGATCCAGGCTTTCTTCCACCAGGACCCGGCTTTCTTCCACCAGGACACAGGCTTTCTTCCACCAGGACCCAGGCTTTCTTCCACCAGGACCCAGGCTTTCTTCCATCAGGACACAGACATCAGTCTTGATCAGATTGCAATCGTCAACCTCACATTTGGCTTCGACACCCAGGATTGCTGAAAATACCTGATCTGAAAACACAACAGAGCTGTTTTTGCTCTCTGGCTAATTGGCAGTACGATGTAAGTGCGTTAAACCATCAGTCTGCAGCTAAAATATCATCATCAGACTTGAACAACGCTTGACAGTATTTCAGCTTGGAGAAGCTAAACACTGATCAGTATCAGGAAAGCAGGCATTTAAGCGTTTAGGTCTGACAATACGGATGTCCATGAAACAGATGTCCACTCCCCAGCTACGGGTGGCTGCATAGAATATCAAACACTTTACGCCCTATACTAGTTGTGAAAATGTTTAGCCTGTTCACCTCTTGTTTGTTGTCTTCCCCCCTGTATGCCAGTCTAGCTCACCTATTTAACATTTTTACACGACACTATGAAGTTTGCAAGAGTATAGTAATGTTTCGAGGCGCAATCACTTCGGCACGTGAAAGCGGTTTAGACACAATTAATCGTTCCTAGATAAGGATTACACTAGAAAAGGTATCATGTGATATTTTCCCCCTCGTCGCTTTGCTGTTGAGAGTATGCGTGCGCAGCTAACATATCTAGTATTAATAACAGGTAGGAGTTTGTGCATGAGAGGTGTAAGCAGTGAAAGTTGTCTTTTCCCTTCTGTTAATACTGTCAAAAAGCTTTAGGTGCTCGGCAATAAGTTAATTGAGCGTGGTTATATTATAAATAGTAAATTCATTCATTCATTCATTCAGTAGCATGTCCCTCGCGGAACCTCGCTGCCATAACAACCCTCCGGAAAACCTTATGTTTTCTTTCATGATTGTTATGGATTCTTGGCAAAATTTGCAGAAGGTAGTTTGCCGTTGCTTTCCTCCTGAGCAGTGACTATACTAGTCGGTGGCCATAGCCATTGTCTCTACTGATGAGATCATCTGCCTATCGCCGCAGAGTGCAGACCATAACCAACAATACCTGTCGGCTGCTCTTACACTCCATCCACCACCTGCTTCCATGGCTTCACGTAACCCTGATTGGGGGGCTAAACGGGTACTCCACCTTGCCCAAGGGTGTCCCGTAGACTAGCGGAGGAAAGGAGGCGTCTTACTTCTCCTTTGATAGGGGATACCCCTACCCCGCTAACCAGAAATAGTAAATAGTTATAATAAATGATAAAACAATGCAGTGTTCTTTGGCAATAGAATGTGCATGCTGCGGTCAAAGCCGTTACATGCACGCCTGGTTGAAAAACAGATGTCTGCATTTAAAGGGGTTCTACTTATCACAGTATGACACAACGTTGTACTGACTAGGCTGGGGGATAACGGCGAGATAGAGGAATTATGCTTGGTTAAGCAAATCTACATCGTCTTCGAAGTGAAGACAGTAGATACTATAACCAACGCCTTATGGGAATAATCAGCAGAGGTACACTAGAGTGGCTGCTGCTGCATGGGAGTACTCAGCACGCATGGAGATGCTCAGTGTGAAAACATGTCGATTGTGACAAGATAACATAACAGTATGAGACAAAAGGAACTTAGGTAACAAATGCCATATACCAGATTCATGCTATACCTGGATGGCGCTCAGAACGTCATTTAAAGCTAAGGAATTCCTATAGACGCATGAACGATGCCTTGGTAATGAATCAGTTAACTATTCCTAGTTTGGCACCACTAGCAGTTTAAATTTCTGTAGGGATACAGCGGTGATGAATAATACTTGGTGGTTTATCCGAACGAGGGCTGATACTGGTCAAGTCTGTCTACACTTCTTCGCGGTCATCCTAGACATTGGCTCATACTGGGGAAGTCTGTCTACACCTCTCCGTGGTTATCCTAGACATTGGCTCATTCTGGTCAAGACTGTCTACACTTCTCCCTTGTCATCCTAGACATTGGCTCATTTTGGTCAATTCTGTCTACACTTCTCCGCGGTCATCCTAGACATTGGCTCATTCTGGTCAAGTCTGTCTTCACTTCTCTGCGGTCATCCTGGACTTTGGCTCATTCTGGTCAAGACTGTCTACACTTCTCCGTTGTTATCCTAGATATTGGCTCATTCTGGTCAAGACTGTCTACACCTCTCCGTGGTTATCCTAGACATTGGCTCATTCTGGTCAAGACTGTCTACACTTCTCCCTTGTCATCCTAGACATTGGCTCATTTTGGTCAATTCTGTCTACACTTCTCCGCGGTTATCCTAGACATTGGCTCATTCTGGTCAAGACTGTCTACACTTCTCCCTTGTCATCCTAGACATTGGCTCATTTTGGTCAATTCTGTCTACACCTCTCCGTGGTTATCCTAGATATTGGCTCATTCTGGTCAAGACTGTCTACACTTCTCCCTTGTCATCCTAGACATTGGCTCATTTTGGTCAATTCTGTCTACACTTCTCCGCGGTCATCCTAGACATTGGCTCATTCTGGTCAAGTCTGTCTTCACTTCTCTGCTGTCATCCTGGACTTTGGCTCATTCTGGTCAAGACTGTCTACACCTCTCCGTGGTTATCCTAGACATTGGCTCATTCTGGTCAAGACTGTCTACACTTCTCCCTTGTCATCCTAGACATTGGCTCATTTTGGTCAATTCTGTCTACACTTCTCCGCGGTTATCCTAGATATTGGCTCATTCTGGTCAAGACTGTCTACACTTCTTCGCGGTCCTCCTTGACATTGGCTCATACTGGTCAAGTCTGTCTACACCTCTTCGGGGTCATCCTAGACAAGGCTTTCCAACCATAAGCCTAGCTATCGTTACAAGGATTGACGTTTCATTCTAAGTAGATGCCAACTTCTTCAGATACAGGAGAGCTTGATGTGAAAAATGAATGTGAGCGTAACAGTCAAGCCGTCGAACAAGGCCACAGTCTAAAAAAGAAAAGAACAATCAGGTCTTTTTTTTTCGAAGATTACAACCGGTTCACGGGGAAAAAAAAAATAATAAAAGGCAGAAGAAGAAAAAGAAAAAAAAAAAAAAAAAAAAAAATTAGAAAAGAGAAGAAGAAGAAGAAGAAGAAGAAGAAGAAGAAGAAGAAGAAGAAGAAGAAGAAGAAGAAGAAGAAGAAGAAGAAGAAGAAGAAGAAGAAGAAGAAGAACCACAGCAATAACAAATTAGAAAAACAACAATAATAACAATACAAAACATAACACGACGCGTCAGTTAGTCTCGTAAATACAGTTATTTGCTACCGGTTCAGTATAAATGCTAACATCCTTTGAAAATTTTCGTAAACTTGGCGCATTGGCGGAGATCCAGTCTCATAAAATATGCAATAGAAAATCGTTTGGGAATAATGTCGTCGCTATGATACAAATCTCCTGACCTGACATTTAGAGACAGACAGAAGAAAACAACAAAAGCATTTATTTTCTAAGCCTCTGTCATGGAATGATGTCAGCATATGACCTGACACATACTGCTGGTAACGGCAGTATGCTGAGAGCCAGGATCTCCCAAGCCAGTCGGCAGGACACCTTGCTGATGATAATGATGTTTTTGATGTGAAGCAATAGTTGCAACACACTTTCTTGACTTCCATTTAGAGAGGTATTGAGTAACCAGATTCGTGTGAAAGTTTACTGCAGGTTTTTCTATGCAAGATGGAACGCTCTTAAAGCCAGAAGTTAATATCCAGAGTATCAATAAGTTCAGTGGGTAAAGCTCTAAGTATACAGAGCTAGGGAGTCCTCGTGGCGTATTGGCTAGACGCTCGCGTTGGGATCAGAAGGTCGTGGGTTCGCTCCCTGGCAAGGCCGGATTTTTTCAAAAATTACCTTTCTCCAAGTTGACCCTTGAGTGGGTACTAGGTCCAGTCCCGGGAATCGAAGGCGGCCGGCATGATGCTGACCACATCACCCATCTTGTGCCGATTGGTCTATAATAATAATATAGGTCTAGCCCGATATACCCTATACGCCTAAGGGCGTGGAAAAGGGATCTTTACACTTTTTTTTCTGACTAATACAGGGCTATGTAAAAAAGCAGGGCATGGAAGTGTTCGTAAACTTAGGATAAAGGCCTTCATAAAATATACACAAGAAAATCGGTTCGTAGGTAGAACGTTGCTATGATCCACATATCCTGATCTGCCATGTTTCAGTATGCTAGGATGACTGTCCAAAGCCAGCCTTATGCCCGCTGGGGAGGGGTAGTGGGATAGGAGGTACAGAACTGGTGTTAGCGTCGTATTATCGTAGACCCCACCCCCGGGCCACACTCACTCACATAGTCGCTCCTTTTCTACCTTGGGATGTAGAGGTTTGCCCGAGAGATCGGCAGACTTCTCTGTCAGCAGGTTTCTCACTGGCTGTGTTCCATTCTATGTCCTCTGTCGGTCAGGGATTGTCGGATGTTGTCTTCCCAGCGGACCCTGGGTCGCCCTGTAGGTCTGGCTAACTGGTTTCTAGCCTCTCATGCCTGTTAAGAATTGTTGACATAATGGAAGCAGTGCTAGAAGTCGACCACACAAGAATTGTTGACATAATGGAAGCGGCGCTAGAAGTCGACCACGCAAGAATTGTTGACATAATAGAAGCAGCGCTAGAAGTCAACCACGTAAGAATTGTTGACATAATGAAAGCAGCGTTAGAAGTCAACCACGTAAGAATTGTTGACATAATGAATGCAGCGTTAGAAGTCAACCACGCAAGAATTGTTGACATAATGAAAGCAGCGTTAGAAGTCAACCACGTAAGAATTGTTGACATAATGGAAGCGGCACTTGAAGTCTACCACGCAAGAATTGTTGACATAATAAGGCAGCGCTAGAAGTCGACCACGCAAGAATTGTTGACATAATGGAAGCAGCGCTAGAAGTCGACAACGCAAGAATTGTTGACATAATGGAAGCAGTGCTAGAAGTCGACCACGCAAGAATTGTTGAAATAATGGAAGCAGCGCTAGAAGTCGACCACGCAAGAATTGTTGACATAAAGCAGCGCTAGAAGTCGACAACGCAAGAATTGTTGACATTATGGAAGCAGTGCTAGTTGTCGACCACGCAAGAATTGTTGACATAATATAGCAGCGCTAGAAGTCGACCACGCAAGAATTGTTGACATAATAAAGTATCGCTAGAAGTCGACCACGCAAGAATTGTTGACATAAAGCAGCGCTAGAAGTCGACCACGCAAGAATTGTTGACATAAAGCAGCGCTAGAAGTCGACCACGCAAGAATTGTTGACATAATGGAAGCAGCGCTAGAAGTCGACCACGCAAGAATTGTTGACATAATAAAGCATCGGTAGAAGTCGACCACCCAAGAATTGTTGATATAATGGAAGCAGCGCTAGAAGTCGACCACGCAAGAATTGTCGACATAATTGAAGCAGCGCTAGAAGTCGACCCCGCAGGAATTGTTGTTCATCTTTTTTTTGAAGATGTGCATAATTGGATTTCCCGGTAAATAAAGACTGGTGGAAACGTGCAGGTGTGTTCCTTTGATGATACTGGCTACACGGTGTGCGGGTTAGTTGGTTCTTTGTTGTTTGCGCTCACCAGCAGTAAACCCCGACATAAATATATGTTTGCTTTTCCCTTTCTGGACTTTGGCTACGTTCTAGAACCTGAGTTTTGAGTGTGCGCCCGTTTTACAGGTCTTGTCTGTTTGTGTGCAGACTGTTGGTTCCTTGTCTCTCAGACAGATACACTGCGACTTTGTGAAGGAAGCCCGAATTAGTCACTCTTACGACATGCTTTTTGGGGAGGCAGTGGGCTTTTCTTGTGTCCCCCACAATGGAGCCCCGAAACCCGACGGGTATAGATTAATTTATTTCTTGAATAAATAAACAAATAAAAAATTTACTGTACTGAAATACCTAAAAACACATATTTTCTGGCAATCATTTTTTACTCTCTATCCCAAGCATATGCGATTGATGTGAACACATATAGATCCTAATGATAATATAACGGAGATGAATTACTATACATAACAGATTATACGATTAATGAGTTTCAAATCATGATGTCAATTGTAAGTTTATAAATAAATGACGCTTTATACTTCACTGACGCGAATGGGACAAGCTGAGAAACCTGTAATGTGTTGGAAATGTGACGCACTGTTCTCACGTGATGGAACCTTCTAGTAACACTGAAATGTGAGTGTGTATACCTGAGAGAAACAAAAAAACAAACCATGACCAGCTGGGGTGTCCTGTCCCCGGTCAACTGTCTGGCAGCCGTCAGGTCCGTGGATATTGTGATGGCCATAGCTGTGGGACTTGTGCTGTCCAACATCGTCGAGCAAGCGGATTGTCAGACCCAACATGGTGAGTATGTGTTGTCTGGTGAGGTATTATATTGTTTGGTGAGGTAGTGTGCTGTTTGGTGAGGTAGTGTGTTGTCAGGTGAGTATGTGTTATCTGGGTAGGTAGTGTGTTGTCTGGTGAGGTAATGTATTACCTAGTGAGATAGTGTCTCGTTGGTGAGGTAGTGTATTGTCTGGGGAGATAGTGAATTGTCTGGTGAGATAGTGAATTGTCTGGTGAGGTAGTGTATTGTCTGGGGAGATAGTGAATTGTCAGGTGAGTATGTGTTTTCTGGGTAGGTAGTGTGTTGTCTGGTGAGGTAGTGTATTGTCTGGTGAGGTTATGAAGTACCTAGTGAGATAGTGTCTCGCTGGTGAGGTAGTGTATTGTCTGGGGAGATAGTGAATTGTCTGGTGAGGCAGTGTCTTGTCTGGTGAGATAGTGACTGTCTGGTGAGGCGGTGTATTGTCTGGTGAGGTAGTATGCACTGGTGAGGTAGTGTGTTGTCTGGTGAGACAGTGTGCTGTCTGGTGACTTAGTGTCTTGCTGGTGAGGTAGTTTACTGTCTGGTGAGGTAGTGTACAGTCTGGTGAGGTAGTGTCTTGCTGGCGAGGTAGTGTGTTGTCTGGTGAGACAGTGTGCTGTCTGGTGAGGTAGTGTCTTGCTGGTGAGGTAGTTTACTGTCTGGTGAGGTAGTGTGTTGTCTGGTGAGACAGTGTGCTGTCTGGTGAGGTAGTGTCTTGCTGGCGAGGTAGTGTGTTGTCTGGTGAGACAGTGTGCTGTCTGGTGAGGTAGTGTCTTGCTGGTGAGGTAGTTTACTGTCTGGTGAGGTAGTGTGTTGTCTGGTGAGACAGTCTGCTGTCTGGTGAGGTAGTGTCTTGCTGGTGAGGTAGTGTACTGTCTGGTGAGGTAGTGTACTGTCTGGTGAGGTAGTGTACTGTCTGGTGAGGTAGTGTCTTGCTGGTGAGGTAGTGTACTGTCTGGTGAGGTAGTGTACTGTCTGGTGAGGTAGTGTACTGTCTGGTGAGGTAGTGTCTTGCTGGTGAGGTAGTGTACTGTCTGGTGAGGTAGTGTCTTGCTGGTGAGGTAGTGTACTGTCTTGTGAGGTAGTGTCTTGCTGGTGAGGTAGTGTACTTTTTGGCGAGGAAGTGTACTGTCTGGTGAGGTAGTGTACTGTCTGGTGAGGTAGTGTCTTGCTGGTGAGGTAGTGTACTGTCTGGTGAGGTAGTGTCTTGCTGGTGAGGTAGTGTACTGTCTGGTGAGGTAGTGTACTGTCTGGTGAGGTAGTGTATTGTCTGGTTAGGTAATGTGTTGATTATTGATCATAACTATCGTCATCATCATCATCATGATCATAATCATCACCATCATTTAGTTTATCTTCATTTCCTCTTTCCTCTCCTTTCTCTTTTTCTTCTCGTTCTTATCGTTGTTGCTATTGTTGTTGTTCTTTTCCGTTTTCTTCTTCTTTTCTTCTTCTTCTTCTTCGTTTTGCCACGCTGTTTTTATTTACAGCAAGGCCGAGATATCTGAGCTAAGCATTATCCAGCCATCCTTTTTTTATTTCAGCCAAACCCGATGAAAATAAGTGAATTCTTTCAATTGTAAACACCATTCAAGCTATATTTACACATTAACAAGTTAAACGTCAACATTTCTAGTCTGATCTTCCACAGAAACGTCCCAAATATTGCTCCAACCTTCCTCTTTTTTTTTTTTTTAAATTTCTGTTACCGCTTTAACAAGCGGCATGTTTTAATACAATAATCCCGGCCATCTTATTAACATCGCATCGCCGTTGCCAGGAAAAGCAAAAATAACAAACACACAAGCCATTCCGACAACCGTGCAATTTCAGATAATTATTGTTCTAGAAAAACCTCATCTCAGAAAATGCGATTTTCAGCCAGGTCGCATCAAAGGCGCAGGAAAAAAAACCTTGCATGATAAAACCGCCTGCTCGTCTTAAAAAAACTGCAGATTATCGCCATTTAACTCATTCATTTCCAGGGATCTCGCCCTGAGCTTCATAGTTTCTACTCAACAAAGCATTCTTTATTCTTGTGCCTTTTCTTCTTTAGCGAATCAGCTGTACACAGATGTCGTATTTGTAGCTGACTCACCGAGTATGTTGAGAAAAGTGGAGAGAGGCATGCTCCGTGCAGAGCGGCAAACATCGCTTCAGAGGTTATGGGTAGTGATCTTTGGATATTTTCTCCAGGTAATGCCGGTTTGTTGGGAAACGAGCAGGTAGATAGACTATCCGGTTCTGCACCACTTGGTGGTGAATCGATGTCTGTCAAGCTGGAGATTGTGAGAGTCCTTTGGCAGTGAGTGAACAGTGCGGAGGCACAAATAGATTTTTACGGTCTGAAGAGAGTGGCGCTGCAAGGAGTTGCCACGGGATCTGGCCGACGCTCAACATTCAAGAGAAGGGCAAGACGGATGTCCAGTCAAGCAGTTACTGGTACCATCTAATTGGAATTGGCATGCTGCTAAAGATGGTGACGGGGCGCTTATGGAAATGTCCCGTGTGCTGTACTGTCGATTGTTAATTTACAGTTAACGTTTAAATGTTGTTCTCAAGCTCTTATAGACGCCTTGTTGACAACCAATAAAGGGAACAGAGCACTAGTGGGAATGTCCGGAATTTTATAATTCTTGATGAAATGATTCACTTATTTATTGTCTCCGTGGAAGCAAAGCCAATCATAGAAGTTCTAGCCAAATGTGAATGGAAAACAACATCTTGAAAGAAATGTTTAAAAATTACCATACAATGTTTATATCTCGGCATACATTGATAGACCTACCACCAGAGCTCCCTGCCCCTGCCCCCATGATATGCAGCAATACCGAGTACCGGCATGTTTCTTTGAAACTCCATTGTAAGAGACAATTATTTAGAAGCTTCAAGTCCGAGTCTGAAGAATCTTAGCGCAGTGCATGAACTCCGTTGCACCGGCGAGAATCGTGAAACACTTTGCGTAGATTTATAACTCCAAATTTTTCCCCGGCAGCGCCGTTATACTACTCTTTTTTGATTTCGAACTGGCAGGGTATTTTTTAAGAGCCGACAATACACACGGGCGTCTGCAAGGACCAGGAGAAATTACTAAAAGTCCACGTGAAAAAATCGCAGCCTTCACCAGGGTATGAACCCGGGACCTCCAGCATTCCAGGCGGATGTCATACCTCGAGACCACTTAGCCCCCTTGGACACATACTTCTTTGTGGACAGATGAAAAGAATAACGAAGACGTCTTAAAAGAAACTGACACAAGGAGAGAACCGATTGCCCGCATCAGAAAGAGACAATCTACATTCTTTTGTTATGTGATGAGAAGGAGAAAACTGGAGTACATCGCGAGGGTAGGAAAGCTGGCGGGGAGGAGCGGCAGAGGGAGACCGAGAGAAAAGATGCTGGACAGTCTGACATCATAGCATGGAGTATCATCTGTGTCAGAGTTGATTGAAAGTACACGAGACAGAAAGTTGTGGATTGACATGACTACAACGCCACACGTCATGAAATAGACACTTTATGTTTGGTGCCCGCACAATTTCTAGACACATTCTAGTGAGTACCGCCATCTTTTATTTTCTAGGAAACGCCCTGCATAGCAGTGATAAAAAACCCCACAGCAGACGGATGAGTTGAAGGTAAGCGAGTAACGGGTAGATAATGATGCAGCTGGAAATATGACATGAAACTTTGGACATGGAGCAATCTGAACAAGAGTTTACAGCACAGCAGGAGACAGAAAGTTATGGATATCCATTGCAGAATACCTTAATTATAGAGATAGCACCCTACTGATCCTGCCAAAGACTATTTGATTTAGACAATTATTTTGAATAGCATGACGAAAAGCGTATCTTACTGCCGCATTATACCACCACTTTTCTACAGCCCTGTTGTGCATTATTTGTAGCACTGCGTTTTATTGATTCATCATTGCTGTTGACTGATCAGCTCTTTCTATCTTTGACGATCGGATGCTATGGACTTCATGGTTGCATACCTTAGGCCTGTCCAGTTAGTCAAGTTCTGTATCCAGGTCTTTCTTGGTCTGCTTATTCTTCTCGAATTCTCTGCTGAGGCCTGTAGTATTGATTTTGAGAGACCGGTAAATCTTGTTTCCTGGTATTCCAGACATCGGCCGATCCGGTTTAAAATTATCAGATTTATCAGTCAAGAAGACCCGTCTCGGAGAGTATTTAAACCCTGCCGGTGCCCAGTCCTCTCCAGCTGGTCATATGCCCGTTACTTTGTATCGCCACGGATATATCAAGTATGCACCACAGGGAGATTGGGTTGGCTTGTGCGATCACAGGACATCAGCTCAATTTCTGATGCTCACACTCCTAGGAGATCTATCTTTCCTGAACACTGCAGGCCGCAGTGCCAGCAGTGACTATACCTTGCAGACCTATGCCTGGTCATTAGGGTCACTTTAGGGTCGCATAGTTAGGACAGCAGCCTGTATTGCCAAAATACGAATAATGCCACAACCACCTGTGATTTGCACAGGACAGAACGGAATGGAAGAATAGGCTGACATCCCTATGGGACTTACAAAGGCACCACAGAGCAATGATGAGATGATGACTTCTGGCTGGGTCTATCTGAAGTCCTTTACCATTTCACCTGGATGCGAATTTGGACTTCATTCTCTTTACAATTTGTTAATCCCTGTGATTGTTCCGGGATCCCATTGTGGGGGAAACATGAATAGATCCCATGCCTCCCCAACAAGCATTTCGTAAAAGTCGACTAATTGGGGATTTCTTGTGAAGTCAGAGTGCATCTGCCTGAGAGGCAGATAACGAACAAACTGCATACAGTTAAGTCAGATCTGTTAAACGGATGTGCACGCGACACTTAGGTTTCTGAAACAAGACTAAAGTCCAGAAGTTGACAAACAATCCAGAACTTTCCGCCGGCGTTTACAGCCAATGGTCGCGAAGAAGAAAAAGATAATGTGTTAATACTGGTAACATTAAATGTGAGAGCTCTACCCCTACACAAAGTATAAATTCAAGAGCTTAGCTATATTACTAGGGTGACCACACGTCCCCGTTTTTGCCAGAACAGTCCTGTTTTATTTAGGTATGTCCCGACCGTCTCGCTGTTACTCTTAAGACAAAAGCACTATTTGTTCTGTTTTTATAAAAATCTAGGAATAAGCTCGAGATTAGAAATTACACATAGTTATATCTGTAAACCTTATTAGATCTCATAAATGTAGATACTTTTAAAGCCTGAAATGTATTAACGATACTTTTCATTGCAGCCTTTTTCTAAATTGCTACTAAAAAGCATATCGTTACGTTTTTATCTTGGCGGCAAGGGTTTGAATGTGAATACCAATATTGAGTATTCAATCCCTTCAGTTACCTAAATTTAAAAAGTGGAAAGGGAAAAAATAGCAGGGGGTGTTGGGGCGTTTGCTTAGAATGTCCCGTTTTCAGCTCCAAATATTACTGGGCTGTACGGTATTCAGCTCAAATAATTACTGGGCTGCACAGTTTTCAGCTCCAAATATTACAGGGCTGTACCGTTTCCAGGTGTAATTTTACTGGGCTGTACCGTTTTCAACTAAAATGATTACTGGGCTGTACCGTTTTCAACTCCAAATAATACTGGGCTGTACCGTTTTTAGCTCTAAACAATACTGGGCTTTACGGTATTCAGCTCCAAATATTACTGGGCTGTACCGTTTTCAGCTCCAAATATTACTGGGCTGTACGGTTTTCAGGTCCAACAAAAAAATTTACTAGGCTGTCCTGTTACCCCCGGCCTCCCCCCCTCCCCAAAAAGCTGTCCAATTTTCAGCTGAAGTAAATACTGGGATGTCCCGTTTTATGCTCACATTATTAAAGGTCAGTCTACATATGGTGCATGAGGTATGTCCTCTTTCCACCGACAAAAAAATAAAAACACGCTAACTTACTTTTTTGCTTTGGTTTTTCGGATGGTCTCCTTGTCTACTTTGCCTTCCGCTGTGAAGGTCGGAGGTTCAATTTACGACCCAGTTCTTGGTTTCTTGAGAGGAGGTATTTTCGCTTCCCTGAAGGAAAAGTAGCTGGAGTTAAGGAGTTTCGTGTCCTGGGTGACGTTCTCCAGAAAGGAATAACATTACTGAAGGATACAACCTAGTGCAACATTGTCGTCGTTTGACCTGGAAATATACATTTTATTTGTTAAAAGAGACGGCAAAGGGATCCCCTGACTCTCTAACTAAACCATCATCCGGTTATTGCTAGAACGAAAGTTACTGATTTATAAATCGCTATTAAGGGCACAATAGGTATCTCCACTGATGCTCTTCTTTCGTAGCATCTTCTTCTTGTCTCTACTCTTGGAACCCCTCGCAGCATCTTCTTCTTGTCTCTAATTCTGGAATGCCTCGCAACATCTTTTTCTTGTCTCTACTTCTGGAATGCCTCGCAACATCTTCTTCTTGTCTCTACTCCTGGAATGTCTCGCAACATCTTCTTCTTGTTTTTACTCCTGGAATGTCTCGCAACGTCTTCTTCTTGTCTCTACTCCTGGAATGCCTCGCAACATCTTCTTCTTGTCTCTACTCTTGGAATGCCTCGCAACATCTTCTTCTTGTCTCTACTCCTGGAGTGCCTCGCAACATCTTCTTCTTGTCTCTACTCATGAAACGACTCGCAACATCTTCTTCTTGTCTCTACTCTTGGAACGCCTCTCAGCATCAGAGCAGAAAGAGATCTTTGAACGGACTCTTATGCTCGCTTTCTATATAGTATATCTATCTCCGATATTTATTTTGCATGGCCGACCTCTGGTCCTGTTACCGCGGTGTTTGTATAACACTGCTAAATATGACACGCTTCTCTTACAGAAAGAGTCATCACGATTTCAGTCCACTAATATTTTGCACAGCAGTTGTTAGTTTCCCCATCCAATATAGTCACGAAAATGCTAACCACTTGCTGTATTGTAGGGATGAGACATAAATGAAAGATATCTATGTGGTTGCCAGATTTATTTTGTAGATACCGACCAAAACTGAAATAAAAGAATACACTTGATGTGGTGTTTGATACATGTTAGGACAGTCAGTAATACATCATGCGTTGTTTAGGACTCATCAAGTTTAAGATGCGGGTCGCTTCAGAAGCAAAACGATTGTATGTACTTTGGTCGTTAATCCTAAATTCAAAGAAACCGTATGCGTGTTTTTTTTTTTCTTCTAACCTGGTAACTTCCAACAGTATTCGTTTATAAATTCGTTTAGATTTTACTTACTTTGGTCATAAACCTAAATTCACACAAACGGTACGCACGTTGTTTTTTTCTAACCTCATGACTGTAACTGACTCATAGAGCAGGTTGTGAAAGGTGGGGACAGGCATGCCCCGTGCAGATTGGCAAGCATCACTTTTGAGGTCCCGGGTAGTTAACATCCTTTAGATATTTTCTCCGGGTTACGCCGGTGTGTTGGGAAATGAACATGCAGATAGACTGGCTGGTTCTGCACCACTTGGTGATGAGTTTATGTGGAAAGTTATCAGGGGATCTGGCCGACGCTCAACACTCAAGGGAATGGCGAGACGGATGTACAATCAGACACTTACTGGGTGCCATCGGTATTGAAACTCTTCGCTTGCTGCTGAAGATGGAGACGGACCGCATATGGGAGTGTTCCCAAGTGCTATGATGTCGATTCTCATTTCAACATTCAACAACTACATTCTTCTAGCATCTTCGAGCAGTATTCCTTCACATATCATTTTCAGACTCTCCCCAGTATGAGCGGTCCTACACCTGACGCTAATGCTAGGTCTCCACTCATATCACAATCCTTGAGTCTGAACTTGTCTGTTGAATTTAATTCAGTCTTTCAGTGGTTTCACACAAAACGGCAGCTACAACATCAACAACAACAAACAAATAATATTATTACTACTGCTGCTGTTGCTGCTGCTAATACAACAACCACTACTACTACCACTACCACCACCATCACTGCTGCTGCAGCAACAGCTACTCCTGCTGCTGCTGCTACAGGTATTACTATGCTACTTCTCCCATTTTACTACTACTACAGCTGCTGCTGTTGCTACTACGACTGCTTCTTCTGCTGTTACTACTACAATCAGTATAAGTTCACTAACCAACAACTAATGTATTGCTTTGTTCAACGTGAGGTGAGTGAAAGTATTTCATAGTTAACATTCCTTGACAAAATACAAAGAAGATACCAGCGGTGAACCGAGGTCTAGTTTCGTAACTACCAATATTCCTGGAAAGATATCAGCCAGAAGCAAATGGTGAGAGACACAGCCACCATTTGTAGGCTCCAACCCCATGGAGAGAGATAATCGAGGCAAGTCAGTAAGGAGAAAAACAATTTTCCCCAGAAATGGCCGCTCTGCCCGCACTAGATGCTCATTCAAGACCAGTAACTTGTGGATTAGAGAAAAATGTCTGCGCATGTAAAATAACCAGGACGCTCTACAAAGAGAAACACGGGGAGACAGAATATAAAAGTGTCAATCAAAGTTCGTATCAATGGATGAAAAAAAAAAAAAAAAGTAAGAGCTCTTTACAAAATTAACGAATTCTTTTTTATCCAACCTGTGCCAGATTTGGATAAGGATCAGAAAAATTATATTCTGAAACATGTCGAGTAGAAAGAATCACAAATGACAATGTATGGAAGGGAAAAAGAGGTGGGAGGAGGACTAGCAGCACTAGACTTCATTTGAAAACAAGTCAAATGATTCGGCCACTTAACTTGAATGGCAGTTGACAGTACATTACAACCATCAAAAATGTACAGGGGGAATAGAACGAGAGGCCGTCTATGTAAACAGTAGACAAAGGAAAACAGCAATGAAGTTCATACGAAGTCCCATATATAAAGTAGACAAACGGGCACTATCAACATAACACCACAAAGTAAACAACGATCAAGGTTAAAAGTAGGCGGCGCAACCTGGGAACACTCCTCGGTCCTGTTAATTTAGTCATGGGATTAAGCGACCTCTTTTAACCAAGTCAAAAAATTATCTTTGAAAGTACTTGCTATATATTTCATATTATTTCAAATACACTGATTTGTTTTTTGGGCACCTTACTTTGTTTATTGGGCCCCTTGCTTTGTTTATTGGGCACCTTACTTTGTTTATTGGACCCCTTGCTTTGTTTATTGGGCACCTTGCTTTGTTTATTAGGCCCCGTGCTTTGTTTATTGGACCCCTTGCTTTGTTTATTTAGGCACCTTGCTTTGTTTATTGGGCACCTTACTTTGTTCATTGGGCCCCTTGCTTTGTTTATTGGGCACCTTGCTTTGTTTATTGGGCCCCTTGCTTTGTTTATTGGGCACCTTGCTTTGTTTATTGGGCACCTTGCTTTGTTTATTGGGCACCTTACTTTGTTTATTGGGCACCCTACTTTGTTTATTGGGCCCCTTGCTTTGTTTATTGGGCCCCTAGCTTTGTTTATTGGGCACCTTGCTTTGTTGATTGGGCCCTTTGCTCTGTTTATTGGGCCCCTTGCTTTTTTTATTGGACCCCTTGCTTTGTTTATTTGGCCACTCGCTTTGTTTATGAGGGGACGGGAAAGGGGGGAGGGAGAGTTGCTATTATTAGCTCAACTTCTGAAAACGGAAATAACAATAATAATAATTACACTTGCAAGTGTGTACATTAATGCAAAGGGTGCTGAAATATCACAATTCCTAGGTTGAGAACGCCCAATTTAGGTTATTGCAATCGACGTCACTGCAACTCAGGGCATTTTTTATTCATGCTCTGTCACCCCGGCGCCACCCCCTCCCTCTGATGAATCAGCCACTCCTAGGTATATCTGCCACATTAACCATCACGTCGTGCTTTATCTATACAAAAGCTGAGGACATAGCCTCATACCGCAGATGCGACTTGCGTTAAACAAATTTTTATAACTGATATAAATATAATAACTCTCCTCGATACAATGAGTTACCATCTGCAATCACAACAAGAAGGCAGGCCAGAAAATAAAGAAAACAAAAACTTTAAACATAAATGCAATTTCAGTGATTAACATACCCCGGGGTATTTCTTTTATCATGCTTTAAAAACAGAACTTTTAAATGGTAAAACGATTGGCATAAATAGATCACATTAAAAATGCGTTATGTCGCAAAAAGGCAAGAGTTTTACTTGCCAGACAGCAAAATATTATCTAGAAATAAAGTCAGGTCAAATAAACAAATTTTTTTTCACTACAATTTTGCATTGATTTCGAGCTAAAAAAAAAACTAACTTTAAATCGATTAATATGTCCCCCATGGCTAAGACAGTCAATATCACGCAGGTCGCCTTTGCTTCCCAGAACACTAAGTTTTGCGAGTTTTTTACGCTGGCTTAAGGTAGGATTCCTAAGTGAGTAAGCGAACATCCGCGTCACTGCGGAGTTTAACCCAAAACTTTTTGGCTCAGATGGCGATTGTTATGGACTGCCTTACCCTTGCAATCTAACACCCAGTTCAGTTACTTGCTTTTATTTGACCTCTCATCGTTCACCTTCTCTTTCTCTTCATTCTCTTCCTCCTGTTTATGCTGCTGCTGCCGTTGCTGTTGTCACTACTGCTGCAGCTACTACTACTACTAATACTGCCACTAGTACTTCTCATACTACTTTTTCTACTACCACAAATACTATAATACTACTGCTGGTACTACTACTACAATGACTACCACAACCATAGGGGAAAAGTTTTCAAATGGCTCGGAAATACAAATCAGCTTCGTTCCAAGTTCGAACCAGCCATAAATAGGTACCAGGTAATGTCATGGAAAAAAACGGCCACTGGTGTGATGTTGATAACACCACATATCGCACACCTATCTTCTTCTTTAACTTCTTTACGTCTTCTTTTACCGTTTTGAGTGTCGAGGGGAATATAATGCTCTGCTTTGTGGCTGCTTTGACCATAGACACATTGTGGTGCTGTAGAGTTTCTCTGATGTTATCTTCCCATTTTGTTCTTGGTCTGCCTCTCGCTCTACGTCCCTCTCCTCTATTGGTATAAGCCTTGTATGGTATAGTATCAGAAAGCATTCTCTAAAAGTAAGCAAAGCATTTGATTTGCTGTGTTTGAATGTAATTTAGAATCGGTTCTAACCGACTGTATCTCCCATGACCTCATTCCTGATTTTATCTCTTCTGGTTACTCCGGCAGTCTCTCTTAGACACCTCATTTCCGTGGTTACTAATTTTCTTTTATGTTTTGTTATGAGTGACCACGTCTGGCACTGTTAACATAGTTTGGGAATCGTTTGATCAGTCCGTTTATAGCTCACTGTATTTTGTTGTAAAGGTAGTAAATCCATTGCTAGCTTATTAGGCATGTCACAACTTCACCAGATCCCCGTTGGCCAGGACTTTTCGGGGTGACCCAGGATTGCCTTCATGGCTACTTTGACGGACCCGTGGCACAAGACCACACCATACTTCGCCCAGTCCTAGCAATCCTCTACTTTGTCCTGTTAACACCACTCACGACAGTGACTTTGAAAGTTGGTAGCTTGAGAGGCTTTGAGAGACCTATTGATCTCTAGCGTATGTCAACTATCACATGCATCACCGGCGTAGAAAGGGTCCTCTACTTTAACTTCACACTATTTATGCTGGGTCCGCCTCAGTTATAGCATCCAGCTAAGTGTGGTGGTTAGTCTTTGGTCGAGCCTCCAGAATCGGGCCATAACTGCCCAGATGCTGTGTCGATGGACATCACACAAATATGTCATTTACTGTTCTATTTAAAATCTAGGGTGAATGAATGAATGAATGAATGAATGAATGAATGAATGAATGAATGAACGGATGCTCCATCTAACTTTCCTTTAGCCAACAGAAATAGGGTCCTGTTCACGTTTCCCGGCCCATCTAAACACTACCTGACTTTTCACTTATACTTTCTCAGAATCTTATACGTCAGAGGGTGTCGCGTTGTCTTCCCTCCAGTTACACCAGCGCCGATGTCGCATGTTCTATACTACAAGACGACACAGCTTTTAACGACCCCAGAACATCAAGAACTGTCTCTAACCCAACCACCCTACACACAGTCTCAACCTAGGTCACACGAGAAACTGTTTTCGAAGAAAGCAGTACAACGTGGCACTCCTCTGACCTAGATCAGACGGGGAAAGTGTGTAGATGGGCCCGGAAACGTGAACAGGTTCAAAAGTCAACATGCTAATAGTACCAGTTGTAACCTGACTGAAAGTCTGCCCATGTTTTCCCCTCAGTATTGAATATCTTTCAGACCTCACTGCTCACTCTTGATGAATTCATCAAAGACTTGGTTCTGAGTCTGCTCTGTTGCACTGTCCGGTTGATGCCAGACAATCTTCAACACGACTGCGTTGTCATACAGTATCTCAAGACCCAGAAGAGCCGTAGCAGTTAGTCTATCAGCCTGCTCGTAACCCTACACACCCGAACATCCTGACCAGGAATCCACGATATGCTCCTGATCTGCCTTTTATCAAGCAATGCAAAATACTTCACGCATAGGACGCCAGTTTTCATTTTCCGAAACATGCTCTGTGATGCCACGTACAGTTAAAATCCATAATGCTGCTATCAGAGATGCCAACACTAAAGGTCCCACACGAGAATTACAGTTCACTGTTGGCTTCAGTTTTGGTGTAGCACCCGTAGTCTCATTGCGGAATGAAAACGAAACCTTCAGGCGGACAGGCAAGTTTTTAACTACTGCCCGACCATTATCCCTAAATTCATGCTACAATTACATTAACACCAAAATTAGAAACCATATGATGAAGATAAGGGAAACTCTAGTTTTACACTAAGTGCACATCTTCACATTTTAATGCATTTAAGACTTGGGTTCTCAACGCAAGTTGCAAATTTATCTCCAGAGTGTTCTGTTATGTCGGAAAATCAGATAACTACTGCGCCAATAACGCTTAAAACAGTTTGAATTACCGTTGTTGAAGAAGATTAGAGAGCTTAATTTCTGGGAAACGTTGAAAACCTCTCAGCAGGTTTTTACAATTCCTATAGATCGGCTTTCTGCAGTATGTGGCACTAAATTTAAGCTCTTTGCTGGAGTGGTTATACGTTGCGGAGACAGTAAAAAGTTGGAGGCGCCTTGATGGTCATTTGCTTGTTTTCCAACTGCAGCTTTTTGGGAGATATTAGGACGGCGTCTCTGGGGTTATGAAGTTCGTTTCTTTTACTACCAAGTTGGACAAGAGGATAGCGGGTCTTGCTAAAAGAGAAAGCCAAAGGGATAATTTCGTCTCATCTTCAAAGGCCGTTTTAATTTACCATTCTAATGTGCGATGTAGGTTCAGATCTCAAGTATAGTCAAAGTATATAAAGTGTCAAAGAGGAGAGCTATCCGTGTTTTTAGGAAAATATGAACCGGTCTTTAAAAAAATTTTTTGTGAATTTTCGTTTGTCTGGCTGTGATAAGCATAGGATAGGAATCGTTTAATCAGTACGTTTATATCTGACTGTATTTTGTTGCAAGGGTAGCAAAGCCATTGCCGTCTTGCTAGGCCTGTCGCAACTTTACCAGAGCCCTGTTGGCCAGGACGTTTAGTGGTGACCTAGGATGGCTTTCATCGCTACCGTAGCGGCCCCCGTGGCACAGGGAAAACTAAAATCTACATTAATTCATGCACACAGTTCCACATTTATTCAAATACAGTCATGTTGTCTTCTGGAACACCGTAATAACTTTCTAAATCCTAAACTCTGGCCTCAATTCGTTCATTATCAAGTGCGTATGTATGTATGTATGTATGTATGTATGTATGTATGTATGTATGTATGTATGTATGTATGTATGTATGTATGTATGTATGTATGTATGTATGTATGTATGTATGTATGTATGTATGTATGTATGTATGTATGTATGTATGTATGTATGTATGTATGTATGTATGTATGTATGTATGTATGTATGTATGTATGTATGTATGTATGTATGTATGTATGTATGTATGTATGTATGTATGTATGTATGTATGTATGTATGTATGTATGTATGTATGTATGTATGTATGTATGTATGTATGTATGTATGTATGTATGTATGTATGTATGTATGTATGTATGTATGTATGTATGTATGTATGTATGTATGTATGTATGTATGTATGTATGTATGTATGTATGTATGTATGTATGTATGTATGTATGTATGTATGTATGTATGTATGTATGTATGTATGTATGTATGTATGTATGTATGTATGTATGTATGTATGTATGTATGTATGTATGTATGTATGTATGTATGTATGTATGTATGTATGTATGTATGTATGTATGTATGTATGTATGTATGTATGTATGTATGTATGTATGTATGTATGTATGTATGTATGTATGTATGTATGTATGTATGTATGTATGTATGTATGTATGTATGTATGTATGTATGTATGTATGTATGTATGTATGTATGTATGCATGGGTGTGTGCAGATGGATCGTTAAGTGATTGATAAACTGGTGGGTGACTGGATGGCTAGAAGAATAAATCGTTGGGCCCATCAATGAGTGAGACGCAACAACAAAGTTTATAATCTGTCGAAATCAGCATTGATCACTGGCATCATGAGATCTAAAAGACTGAAATGTCTGGGGATATTGAGAGCATGTCAGATGACAGGGAGGTAAAAAAACTCTTTACACAAGGGAGCTGAATGATCATAGACCACGAAGCAAACCGAGAAGACGATGGAGAGAGAATATCCAGACAAACCTGAAAACACTTGATCGCAACAAATGGACAGAGACGGCCAGCCAGAGAGATGAATGGAGGCGAGTGATATCTGCAGCAGTGAACTTCAAGGGCTCAGAATGCTGAAGAGCACACATACACACACACATAACACACACACAACTTGAATATATAAGATTACAGACAGAAATGCAAACGTAGGTGCGACATCCATGTGACTGATTTACCATATCTCCTATCTTCATTACCTCTTTATGTTGTATTAATCAAAGGTTTCAAATTTACAACATCTATGACGATCACCACACAACGTCACCACCATCGTCATTACATCGAAACAAAAGCTATAACTGTTGAATCAACATCCAGTCATTCCGCACGCCAGCCATATCTCTCCCCCTAACTACCACTTCCGTCCACGCCACTGAAACACGATCCCATCCTGTTAACTTTCGGAACGATGCACTGAGCTACACTTAGCCTGCACAAACAGGGTATTGAACACTAGAACAAACACAAGAGCATTCACTTCTGTCTCCCCAGGGGCAGTGGATTCCGCCCTAACCCAAGCGGCTGCAGGCAGAACTCATTTCCATTCTAGTCGTGACCAGAATTTTGCCGGACATGTGTAAAACATCTTGATTTTAAATTCCGGTTTTGGGATTCCCTGTTGCATGTAAAACTGTAGCCAGGTCATGTTGACACGACATATGTCACATAATAACTTCTGGAGTTACCGCCGACAAGACCGTCCTTATTGCTTCCTCTTCTTCTCATTGTATCCTTCTTCTTCTTCTTTACGTTCTCTTTTACCGCTTCGGGTGTCGATAGAGATATAAGGTTCTGCTTCCTGCTTCTCTGGCTGCTTCAACCATCGACACATTGTTGTGCTGTAGAGTTTCTCTGATGTTATCTTCCTATCTTGTTCACAGCCAATCCCCTAATCTCGCGTTCCTTCTCTCATTTTGACAGCTACCCTACACTCTCACATTTTCTTCTCCATTCTCAATCCTTTCCTCCACGCTCACATTATCTGCCTCATTATCACTTTCCACCCCTCTCAAAATGCCCTTCCCATCCTCACTTACAATCTCCCACTCTCGCAATCCTTTCCTCATTTTCAGTTCTTTCTATCATTCCCACTTTACCTTCCCCGTTCTCAGATTCCCTTCATAATTCTTACCGTCATTCTCTTTTCTCTCTCTTTCTCTCTCTTCTCTCTTTCTCTCTCTCTCTCTCTCTCTCTCTCTCTCTGCTCTAAGACATCACATCCCCAAATGCTCACAATTCATCCTTCACTCTTACATCCCTCCGTCAATCAAAAATCCCCTCTTTCCCATCTATATTCTTCCCGTCACTCTCACGCCTTCTACATCTATCCAACATTATATTATTCGCTATCACACCCTCTCCTACATTCTCACATGCTCTTCTCACTGTCTTCCCCACCCCTCCCCCACTCTTACACTTCCTCCCTTACTCACACATTCCCTCTTTTCCTCTCACACTCCCGTGTTTTCTCCTCATGTACCCTGATCTCAAAGGAAACATCCCTAATTAGTCAATTTTTTCAACTTCCTTGTTAGAATACTGTGTGTCTTTTCGTTCCTGTGGCGTGGAATTCGCTTTATTTACAGAATGCACTATGTGCAGTCTATAGAAGACAATAGAAAATGATTCATCATTTGTTCTGTACAAGGCAGAAAATACCGACATAGAAAACTGCTGTTATGGGGTTGACGTTGTTACCACTGCCCAACAGGCAAGTTAGGTTCTTCGAAGGAAGCTGCCAGTTAGTCGACATGCTTTATGGGAAAACAGTGGGTCTATTCTTGTTTCCATATAACAGGGCCCCGGAACTCACACAGGGATTTAAGGAATTGATACATTTTTTTATAATGAAGTAATTTGGTAGGAAACAGTAGTCTAGGGCAACATGTCACAGTGCTCCCCCCCCTCCCCCCACCCACCACCTTTTTTCCTCAAAGGAGAGCACCAGAACGCACGTTTTTTTTTTTAGGTTGTCACAACTGTAGTCAAAATTGATTGAACTTTTTTTTCTTGAGATGAAAGGTGTGGGGGGGGGGGGGGGGTAAATAGGTAAGAAAACAAAAACGTAATATTTTATATTTGATGCCGAAACTCCTTCTTCAAGTCTGTTATAAAATATTTCTATATGAGAACATTGCTTGTCCTGTTCCGGATTTCGATTACACGACTAAACGCTATTGTTTCTTGACATTTGAATGAAATGCATACACATCAAATGCATCAGAAAATGTCATCTCTTGACATTTGAATCTCCAGTGTCACAAGCAGGACTCTGTGCAGACACTTTGTCTTCGCAGACTTCAAAAGAATATTAATATTTGTTTGCGGTTTAATAACATTCAGAATGACAGCACGAACTTTTTTTCTTCTGTTTTGCTTTTGTCCGGCCATTGTATTTTAAAAGTTTGATAAGAAATTTTCATTAATTAATAGTATATGTACGGACTGTATGGCACTGCTAGTTATTTAGTTAGTTGACAGATTATCCTCGTTACAAATCAAACCATTCAGCCCATAAGTGTTCGGATCCCCTACGCTCACGTCACCAGTTCTCTGTTGGTTTTTTGTTTTTCTTTGTCTTCCTACATAGTGCTCCTGTCTAGCCACATCACTTTTAACTTGCCGTCTTGTAGTCTGTTCATGGTTGCAAATTCACAGTCGTCACCTGGTTCTGGAAAACGTCTTACTTTTCCTAGAGCATTCCCCATATCAGCCTGGTCCATGGCACGGTCCACCCTCCAGAGGTGCATCACCCCCAAGCCGTGGCTTAGTCGTTGCGAACGAGCTTCGTAATGTCAGGGTGCCGGGTTCAATCCCAGCTGCGGGCCTTCCGCCTTGCGTTGGTTTCGACAGTGGTATCGAAAAGCCGATCGTCCAGAAGCAATGGCAAACTACTGGTCGTAAATTTGCCTAGAAAAACCACAACAGCCACACACACACACAAACTCTAGGGTTGGTTCTGCGGGGTCCTGTAAAGGTTACGCAACTAACTTTTCTAGAAGATGTCGAGGCCGATACAAAGATGTGTGCG
Organism: Candidula unifasciata; assembly: GCA_905116865.2. NCBI lineage: Eukaryota > Metazoa > Mollusca > Gastropoda > Stylommatophora > Geomitridae > Candidula > Candidula unifasciata. The sequence goes on from CAJHNH020008545.1 coordinate 319,258, forward strand.
ACATGGATGACAGAAGTATTGAGGTGGACTCTTGGGAACAAAAGTCCAAGGACAGTGTTATGTGGAGGATGGGGGGCACATGAGGAGGGGAATGAGAATGAAGGAAGAAGTGATTGCAGAAAGGATAAGAGCTGAGCTTCTGAGCAGAAACACACTTTAAATTCAAATGTCGACAACAACGGTCCTGAAATCCCACGTGGTGATTTTGAAAGACTTTTCTTAACGCAGGCAGGTCTTGCTAGTCATACTCGCTATCGACATAGGCTGTCAGTTCCAAGCCTCCTCATAGTGAATCCTTTCGGAAGGCTATGAAATTGGGTCTGTCTGAGGAGTCGGGGGGAAAGGCGGGGGTGGTGTTTTGGAAAATAAAATAAAAATAAAAACTCAACAGTTTAAGGCGACTGCATTAGCCAAGCGGCCCTAAATTCTCAGACTTGAACCCTCCACCCCACCCATGCCTCTAACTACACAGTTTGTAAAGTTCAGGCAGTAATGTTTGAGGAAGTTCATAACATTAAATGAACGATGTGTGATAGAAATTTACAGTAGATATGTCCAGGCAAACGCAGCCTTTCAGAAAATAAGGAGTATCTTATGTAATAAATCACTCCCATTAAACACCGCAAAACGAGTACAGACAAACAATGTTCTTTGGTCATGTGATGATTGTTGTGTGCTGAACTCATTTTGCTTTACAGTTGCACCAAAGGTCAGAGGCATGAATATTGACAGTGACGTAAGAAAGTTAATGTTGTTAGTAATGACAGCAACAGAAGTCAGCTAACGCTGGCAGAAATGACATTGGCATAAGACAGTCAACATTTCATTAATGACATTGACATAAGACAGTCAACGTTGTCAGTAATGACATTGACATAAGACAGTCAACGTTGTCAGTAATGACATTGACACAAGACAGTCAACGTTGTCAGTAATGACATTGACATAAGACAGTCCCCGTTGTCAGTAATGACATTGACATAAGACAGTCAATGTTGTCATTAATAACATTGACAGACACGACCAGAGCTGACATTAATGACAGCGCAGAAGACTGCCGAAGCTCGCTAATATAACTTACAGCGGAGCCTTGCTTAGCTAGGAAGAAAACATTTAATCTGAGGTTGCTATTTCCAGTCTCTGATTAATTCCGGTACTGTCGACATGGCGAAGTTATCAGTTACCTCACCAGGAGCAAATACCGGCTTTGAGTTATTTTAATTGCCCATAGAAACAAGATAACATTGGCATCCCGAGCACGGTATAAGATGCATTGATAACAGTTGGTTGTACCATATCTTCTGGTGAACCCAGACGTGGTAACTTGGCTGATGTAGCTGTGTAGCTAGTCAAAAGGAGCCGAGAAGAGTTTGTTCCGTGGGTTTCTGTTTCTTCATTAAGATACACATATATAGTCAACGCTCTGTGGCAAGTTCTCTGGGGTTTTCTGTTTTTAAATTTCTTTAATCAACGCCAAGGAGAAGAACTGTGATTCATTTTTTGACTTTCACCAGGGGGCTGCGTTGTCTCGAGGCATGGTGTCCGCTTCTAGTGCTAGATGTTTCAGGTTCAATCCTCGGTAAGGGCTAGGATTTTTTACGTGGACTTTGACATCTAGCAATTCCCCCTGGTCTCTGGGTGGTCAGATCGAACGCCCGTGTGTATTGTTGCGCAAGTAAAAAAAAATCCATTGGCAGTTGGAAATCGAAAAAAGTAGCCTAAAGGCCCTGCCCGGGTAAAATTTAGAGGTAAAAATCGACCCAAAGTATTTCTGGATCCTCGTCGGTGCTACAGAGCCTGTGCACTCTCTCTGCTGAGCTTCTTCAGACTCAGACTCAAGTTAGAAGAAGAAGGGAGCACCTATGGTTACACCCGTGTGCCATAATGTTGGTCCTCTGTTGAAAGGTTCAGACCTTATCGTTCACCATATGTAAACTCTAGTGGCAAGTTCTAGTTGTTTAGTGCCTTCTTATTGCACTGGCGCGCTGGAAACATGACTGGGTCCCCCACGAGCATAGGGATCATACTAATCTTTGTCCTAGCCTTATTCGAGGTTTAAACTTTGCTGCAATCGGGTTTCCCTATACTTGCTTCGTTCCTGTGGTGTGCCAGTGAAAATCAAATGAAATATTCCCCACTGTCCAATTCTGAAAATCAAACTACCCCCCCCCCCCCACCCCTATAACAATCAAACCACCACCCTTAACAATCAAACCACCACCCTTAACAGGATTTACTTTCCAGTCACGTAGTCGAGTTAGCGCAAGACTCGTCCTAATCCACCAGACAAGTCTCTTCAGTGTTGATTATATCAGCTCCGTCCATGATACTTGGCGATCGTATTACAATCATTAACCTAACGGGAACGAGAACATGTTTCCACAGAAACTCTTTCAGGCCATAACCGCGTCGTCCACAAAAAGCTAGACTCATATTTTCAAAAACAACTGAATAATCTGCATGTAATGTGCCAACATTACACTGACTGCCTTTACCTCCCAAAATATTTCCTGTTACCCAGTTTAGTCTGGGTGCACTGGGATCCAATGCCAGTCTAATTTAATCGACATGGAAGGATTCGAAACCAAAAGCTCCATATCGGCAGACAAGGGTCTATCAACTGCCTTTTCTAATGGTTCTTGGAAACTGAACTATATTGTATGTTTTTACAATCTCTTGTACAGTCTCAACTATATGTATGATTTTCCAGTTTTTTACAGTCCCACCTATACTGTAAAGGTAAAGGTAAAGTGACAGGATCGACTTCATTGCACCGGGTTTTATCCTATATGGCTCAGTCTCTCTTCTCAGAACATCTAGCTGCATGCCGAGAGCGTCGCACAACGCACGACTCCCGTAGCTCCGATGACGATCCCTAGAGATCTCCGTAAAAAAAAGTGCATAGTCCCTCAGCTAAATGTGAGAGAACCCACGATCTTGCATACGCGTGAGGCAAAAAGCTAGAACCACTTCGCCACGGAGACCACCCCCCCCCCACCCTACCATCTATATTGTATGTTTTCCATGTTTCTTCTTCAGTCCCTCATATATTGTGTTTTCTTTCAATATCTTCTACAGTCCCACCTATTTTGTATACTTTTATAATCTCTTCTACAGTCCCACCAATTTTGTATACTTTTCTAATCTCTTCTACAGTCCCACCTTTTTTGTATACTTTTCCAATCTCTTTCACAGTACCACCTATTTTGTATACTTTTCCAATCTCTTTTTTCAGTACCACCTATTTTGTATGCTTTTCCAATCTCTTCTTCAGTCCCACCTATATTGTACGTTTCCGTATATCTTCTAAAGTCCCACCTATATTGTATGTTTCTGAATATCTTCTACAGTCCCACCTATATTGTATGTTTCCGAATATCTTCTACAGTCCCACCTATATTGTATGTTTCCAAATATCTTCTACAGTCCCACCTATATTGTATGTTTTTTTTTTTGAACATCTTCTACAGTCCCACCTATATTGTATGTTTCCAAATATCTTCTACAGTCCCACCTATATTGTATGTTTTTTTTTTAAAAATATTTTCTACAGTCCCACCTATATTGTATTTTTTTTTTTTTTTTTTTTTTTATTTTCTACAGTCCCACCTATATTGTATGTTTTTTTTTTTAATATCTTCTACAGTCCCACCTATATTGTATGTTTTTTTTTTTTTTTTAAATATTTTCTACAGTCCCACCTATATTGTATGGTTTTTTTTTTTTTCGAATATCTTCTACAGTCCCACCTATATTGTATGTTTTTTCGAATATCTTCTACCGTCCCACCTACATTCTATGATTTTTCGAATATCTTCTACAGTCCCACCTATATTGTATGATTTTTCGAATATCTTATATAGTCCCACCTATACTGTATGATTTTTCGAATATCATTTACAGTCCCACCTATACTGTATGATTTTTCGAATATCCTCTACAGTCCCACCTATATTGTATGATTTTTCGAATATCCTCTACAGTCCCACCTATATTGTATGATTTTTCGAATATCTTTTACAGTCCCACCTATATCGTATGTTTGTTTTTTTCGAATATCTTCTTCAGTCCCACCTATATTGTATGTTTTTTTTCTAATTTCTTCTTCAGTTCCCATGAGGAGGCCGGTCTGCAACAGCCTGATGAGAGAGCTGCCAGCAGCATTACTGGAGGGGGCTGGAGGACACCCGATGGGCACTGGACAATGCGAGGTCACGCTTGTAGCGCCTGACCGGTCCAAGTGGATGGTCAAGGTTGATATCGTAGACATCCATGATTGTGATGTTTATATTCGGATTTATGATACACACCTGAGTTATCTCCAAGCTAAGTCATTGGTGAGTCTGAAAACTGTTTTAGTTGGTGAGTCTGTCAACTGTTTTAGTTGGTGAGTCTGTCAATTGTTTTAGTTGGTGAGTCTGTCAATTGTTTTAGTTGGCGAGTCTGTCAGTTGTTTTCGTTGGTGAGTCTGTCAGTTGTTTTAGTTGGCGAGTCTGTGACTTTGTTTTTTTTTTCAGTTGGTGAGTCAATCAACTGTTTTAGTGTTTTAGTTGGTGAGTCTATCAACTGTTTTAGTTGGTGAGTCTATCAACTGTTTTAGTTGGTGAGTGTGTCAGTTGTTTTAGTTAGTGAGTTTATCAACAGTTTAAGTTTGTGAGTCTTTCAACTGTTTTAGTTGGTGAGTGTGTCAACTGTTATAGTTGGTGAGTGTGTCAACTGTTTTCGTTGGTGAGTCTGTCAACTGTTTTAGTTGGCGAGTCTGTCAACTGTTTTAGTTGGTGAGTCTGTCAACTGTTTTCGTTGGTGAGTCTGCCAACTGCTTTAGTTGGTGAGTCTGTCAATTGTTTTCGTTGGCGAGTCTGTCAGTTGTTTTATTCGGTGAGTCTGTCAGATGTTTTAGATGGTGAGTCTGTCAACTGTTTTAGTTGGTGAGTCTGTCAGTTGTTTTTGTTGGCGAGTCTGTCAACTGTTTTAGTTGATGGGTCTGTCAATTGTTTTAGTTGGTGAATCTGTCAATTGTTTTAGTTGGTGAGTCTGTCAACTGTTTTAGTTAGTGAGTCTGTCAACTGTTTTAGTTGGTGAGTCTGTCAACTGTTTTAGTTGGTGAGTCTGTCAACTGTTTTAGTTGGTGAGTCTGATAACTGTTTTAGTTGGTGAGTCTATCAACTGTTTTATTTGGTGAGTCTGTCAACTGTTTTAGTTGGTGAGTCTGTCAGTTGTTTTCGTTGGCGAGTTTGTCAACTGTTTTAGTTGGTGAGTCTTTCAACTGTTTTCGTTGGTGAGTCTGTCAACGGTTTTAGTTGATGAGTCTGTCAACTGTTTTAGTTAGTGAGTCTGTCAATTTTTTTGGTTGGTGAGTCTGTCAAATGTTTTAGTTGGTGAGTCTGTCAACTGTTTTATTTGATGAGTGTGTCGTTCTTGACAGTGTGTATTACATTTTTTTACTCTGTTCATGTTAGTATTCATGACAATAAGCAGATTTTTCACCAGACTAAGTCATTGATAAGTCTGTCCGTTATACTCGTTGATTAGAGACTGAGATTTGTTCAGCGTAATAATCATTTTCGAGTATGTCTGTCATTCAAGTGAGTGAGACTGAGATTTGT